>JAAVTI010000163.1:0-17276 GCA_011947335.1 Phytophthora constricta
AAGCTTCTCGCAACGAGTTGAGCGTCGTCAAGAGACGAGGAAGCCCAAATCGGACCTTGTCTATCTCGGCCCCCAGAGCTCGTACGAGGACGTAGATTCGACTGTTGAGCTTCTCGCAACGAGTTGAGCGTCGTCAAGAGACGAGGAAGCCCAAATCGGACCTTGTCTATATCTCGGCCCCCAGAGCTTGTACGAGGACGTAGATTCGACTGTTGAGCTTCTCGCAACGAGTTGAGCGTCGTCAAGAGACGAGGAAGCCCAAATCGGACCTTGTCTATATCTCGGCCCCCAGAGCTCGTACGAGGACGTAGATTCGACTGTTGAGCTTCTCGCAACGAGTTGAGCGTCGTCAAGAGACGAGGAAGCCCAAATCGGACCTTGTCTATATCTCGGCCCCCAGAGCTTGTACGAGGACGTAGATTCGACTGTTGAGCTTCTCGCAACGAGTTGAGCGTCGTCAAGAGACGAGGAAGCCCAAATCGGACCTTGTCTATATCTCGGCCCCAGAGCTCGTACGAGGACGTAGATTCGACTGTTGAGCTTCTCGCAACGAGTTGAGCGTCGTCAAGAGACGAGGAAGCCCAAATCGGACCTTGTCCATATCTCGGCCCCAGAGCTCGTACGAGGACGTAGATTCGACTGTTGAGCTTCTCGCAACGAGTTGAGCGTCGTCAAGAGACGAGGAAGCCCAAATCGGACCTTGTCCATATCTCGGCCCCCAGAGCTCGTACGAGGACGTAGATTCGACTGTTGAGCTTCTCGCAACGAGTTGAGCGTCGTCAAGAGACGAGGAAGCCCAAATCGGACCTTGTCCATATCTCGGCCCCAGAGCTCGTACGAGGACGTAGATTCGACTGTTGAGCTTCTCGCAACGAGTTGAGCGTCGTCAAGAGACGAGGAAGCCCAAATCGGACCTTGTCCATATCTCGGCCCCCAGAGCTCGTACGAGGACGTAGATTCGACTGTTGAGCTTCTCGCAACGAGTTGAGCGTCGTCAAGAGACGAGGAAGCCCAAATCGGACCTTGTCCATATCTCGGCCCCCAGAGCTCGTACGAGGACGTAGATTCGACTGTTGAGCTTCTCGCAACGAGTTGAGCGTCGTCAAGAGACGAGGAAGCCCAAATCGGACCTTGTCCATATCTCGGCCCCCAGAGCTCGTACGAGGACGTAGATTCGACTGTTGAGCTTCTCGCAACGAGTTGAGCGTCGTCAAGAGACGAGGAAGCCCAAATCGGACCTTGTCCATATCTCGGCCCCCAGAGCTCGTACGAGGACGTAGATTCGACTGTTGAGCTTCTCGCAACGAGTTGAGCGTCGTCAAGAGACGAGGAAGCCCAAATCGGACCTTGTCCATATCTCGGCCCCCAGAGCTCGTACGAGGACGTAGATTCGACTGTTGAGCTTCTCGCAACGAGTTGAGCTTCGTCAAGAGACGAGGAAGCCCAAATCGGACCTTGTCCATATCTCGGCCCCCAGAGCTCGTACGAGGACGTAGATTCGACTGTTGAGCTTCTCGCAACGAGTTGAGCTTCGTCAAGAGACGAGGAAGCCCAAATCGGACCTTGTCCATATCTCGGCCCCCAGAGCTCGTACGAGGACGTAGATTCGACTGTTGAGCTTCTCGCAACGAGTTGAGCTTCGTCAAGAGACGAGGAAGCCCAAATCGGACCTTGTCCATATCTCGGCCCCCAGAGCTCGTACGAGGACGTAGATTCGACTGTTGAGCTTCTCGCAACGAGTTGAGCTTCGTCAAGAGACGAGGAAGCCCAAATCGGACCTTGTCCATATCTCGGCCCCCAGAGCTCGTACGAGGACGTAGATTCGACTGTTGAGCTTCTCGCAACGAGTTGAGCGTCGTCAAGAGACGAGGAAGCCCAAATCGGACCTTGTCCATATCTCGGCCCCCAGAGCTCGTACGAGGACGTAGATTCGACTGTTGAGCTTCTCGCAACGAGTTGAGCGTCGTCAAGAGACGAGGAAGCCCAAATCGGACCTTGTCCATATCTCGGCCCCCAGAGCTCGTACGAGGACGTAGATTCGACTGTTGAGCTTCTCGCAACGAGTTGAGCGTCGTCAAGAGACGAGGAAGCCCAAATCGGACCTTGTCCATATCTCGGCCCCCAGAGCTCGTACGAGGACGTAGATTCGACTGTTGAGCTTCTCGCAACGAGTTGAGCGTCGTCAAGAGACGAGGAAGCCCAAATCGGACCTTGTCCATATCTCGGCCCCCAGAGCTCGTACGAGGACGTAGATTCGACTGTTGAGCTTCTCGCAACGAGTTGAGCGTCGTCAAGAGACGAGGAAGCCCAAATCGGACCTTGTCCATATCTCGGCCCCCAGAGCTCGTACGAGGACGTAGATTCGACTGTTGAGCTTCTCGCAACGAGTTGAGCGTCGTCAAGAGACGAGGAAGCCCAAATCGGACCTTGTCCATATCTCGGCCCCCAGAGCTCGTACGAGGACGTAGATTCGACTGTTGAGCTTCTCGCAACGAGTTGAGCGTCGTCAAGAGACGAGGAAGCCCAAATCGGACCTTGTCCATATCTCGGCCCCCAGAGCTCGTACGAGGACGTAGATTCGACTGTTGAGCTTCTCGCAACGAGTTGAGCGTCGTCAAGAGACGAGGAAGCCCAAATCGGACCTTGTCCATATCTCGGCCCCCAGAGCTCGTACGAGGACGTAGATTCGACTGTTGAGCTTCTCGCAACGAGTTGAGCGTCGTCAAGAGACGAGGAAGCCCAAATCGGACCTTGTCCATATCTCGGCCCCCAGAGCTCGTACGAGGACGTAGATTCGACTGTTGAGCTTCTCGCAACGAGTTGAGCGTCGTCAAGAGACGAGGAAGCCCAAATCGGACCTTGTCCATATCTCGGCCCCCAGAGCTCGTACGAGGACGTAGATTCGACTGTTGAGCTTCTCGCAACGAGTTGAGCGTCGTCAAGAGACGAGGAAGCCCAAATCGGACCTTGTCCATATCTCGGCCCCCAGAGCTCGTACGAGGACGTAGATTCGACTGTTGAGCTTCTCGCAACGAGTTGAGCGTCGTCAAGAGACGAGGAAGCCCAAATCGGACCTTGTCCATATCTCGGCCCCCAGAGCTCGTACGAGGACGTAGATTCGACTGTTGAGCTTCTCGCAACGAGTTGAGCGTCGTCAAGAGACGAGGAAGCCCAAATCGGACCTTGTCCATATCTCGGCCCCCAGAGCTCGTACGAGGACGTAGATTCGACTGTTGAGCTTCTCGCAACGAGTTGAGCGTCGTCAAGAGACGAGGAAGCCCAAATCGGACCTTGTCCATATCTCGGCCCCCAGAGCTCGTACGAGGACGTAGATTCGACTGTTGAGCTTCTCGCAACGAGTTGAGCGTCGTCAAGAGACGAGGAAGCCCAAATCGGACCTTGTCCATATCTCGGCCCCCAGAGCTCGTACGAGGACGTAGATTCGACTGTTGAGCTTCTCGCAACGAGTTGAGCGTCGTCAAGAGACGAGGAAGCCCAAATCGGACCTTGTCCATATCTCGGCCCCCAGAGCTCGTACGAGGACGTAGATTCGACTGTTGAGCTTCTCGCAACGAGTTGAGCGTCGTCAAGAGACGAGGAAGCCCAAATCGGACCTTGTCCATATCTCGGCCCCCAGAGCTCGTACGAGGACGTAGATTCGACTGTTGAGCTTCTCGCAACGAGTTGAGCGTCGTCAAGAGACGAGGAAGCCCAAATCGGACCTTGTCCATATCTCGGCCCCCAGAGCTCGTACGAGGACGTAGATTCGACTGTTGAGCTTCTCGCAACGAGTTGAGCGTCGTCAAGAGACGAGGAAGCCCAAATCGGACCTTGTCCATATCTCGGCCCCCAGAGCTCGTACGAGGACGTAGATTCGACTGTTGAGCTTCTCGCAACGAGTTGAGCGTCGTCAAGAGACGAGGAAGCCCAAATCGGACCTTGTCCATATCTCGGCCCCCAGAGCTCGTACGAGGACGTAGATTCGACTGTTGAGCTTCTCGCAACGAGTTGAGCGTCGTCAAGAGACGAGGAAGCCCAAATCGGACCTTGTCCATATCTCGGCCCCCAGAGCTCGTACGAGGACGTAGATTCGACTGTTGAGCTTCTCGCAACGAGTTGAGCGTCGTCAAGAGACGAGGAAGCCCAAATCGGACCTTGTCCATATCTCGGCCCCCAGAGCTCGTACGAGGACGTAGATTCGACTTTGAGCTTCTCGCAACGAGTTGAGCGTCGTCAAGAGACGAGGAAGCCCAAATCGGACCTTGTCCATATCTCGGCCCCAGAGCTCGTACGAGGACGTAGATTCGACTGTTGAGCTTCTCGCAACGAGTTGAGCGTCGTCAAGAGACGAGGAAGCCCAAATAGGACCTTGTCCATATCTCGGCCCCCAGAGCTCGTACGAGGATGTAGATTCGACTGTTGAGCTTCTCGCAACGAGTTGAGCGTCGTCACGCAACGAGGAGGCTCAAATCGGACCTTGTCCATATCTCGGCCCCCAGAGCTCGTACGAGGACGTAGATTCGACTTTTGAGCTTCTCGCAACGAGTTGAGCGTCGTCAAGAGACGAGGAAGCCTAAATCGGACCTTGTCCATATCTCGGCCCCCAGAGCTCGTACGTGTTGTCAAGGAGACGCCTCGAGCAGCTGCGGTATACCGGTAGGGTACCGGTATGACCTTCACTCAGTGGCACTGCAATCACTCTGGCGATTACGGGACGAAGATTACTTTCCACTGATTACGCCATAAATGATTACGCTGCACGTGGGTACAAGATTGTGGGTACAAGATGGGCATCGACGTGGCGCTCTGCGATTGGCTGAAATAACTCAGGGTACCCAGCAGGAAATCCAGTAGGCTTAGAGGTAGCAAGGAGTTTGTGAACTAAGGACCTAAATCAATCACTTTGCATTTTGCCAACAACGACCCAAGCCTTTAGGTTATGAGCCCAAGCTCTACCTTCCCTGCCCAAGACCCCGACTACGCCTTCGCCATGGACGCCACGCCGCCTTCCGCCTTCCGCATCAACAAGTTCGACGGAGCTAACTTCCACACGTGGAAGTTCAAGATGCAGATGGTGCTGGAAGAGCGCGAGCTGTGGGAAGTCACGTGCGGGGAGATCAAGCTGGAGAACTGCCAGACGGCGACCGATCAAGCGCTCTTCCGGAAGAAGTCGCGCAAGGCGCTGGCGATCATCTGTCTTGCGATGGAGGACTCGCAGCTGCCGCTGGTGCGGTCGGCCAAGGACGCGCATGATGCATGGTCAAGACTGGAAGGACACTTCGAGAAGAAGAGCCTGGCGAACAAGCTCTTCCTTCGTCGTCGATTCTTCACGCTCATGATGGAGGAAGGTGATGATGTGCTGCAACACATCAACAAGCTCAAGACTCTGGCGGAACAGCTCGACGCGGTCGGCGCTCCAGTCAGCGAGGACGACTTGGTGATCACGCTTCTCGGGAGCCTGAGCGAGTCGTACCAGTTCCTGATCACGGCGTTGGAATCAAGATCCGACACGCTGACGTGGGAGCTGGTGACGTCTCGGCTGCTACATGAAGACATGAAGCGCAAGGAGCAGGGTGGCGATGGAGATGGCGCCGCGCCTGGTCAGGCGTTCATGATGAGGGACAACAAGCGCAAGGGCCGACCGTCGAAGAAGAGCGGTGCGTGCCACAACTGCGGCAAGTATGGACACTGGATCGCGGAGTGCCCCTCGCGGATCCAGGACAACATGGAGCGGCAGCGCTCGCAGCGTGCCAACGTCGCGCATGAGGACGACTCTGGCGACTATCTCTTCTTCGTAGACGGCGATGGCGATATGGCCATGGCGGCGTTGGCGAATGGTGCATGGCTGGTCGACTCGGGTGCGACGCAACACATGGCGCACTCGAAGAAGTTCATGAGAAACTACAAGGCTTTCACTCCGGTCGACGTGCGTCTCGCAGACGACGGTGTGGTTCAGGCGATCGGCAGCGGCGACATCGTCATGGAAATGAAGACGCCTCGCGGCACCAAGAAGGGTGTGCTCACGAACGTGTGGCACATTCCCAAGCTAACGCGCAATCTCTTCTCGATCGGGCGTTTCACCAAGGACGTCGGATCGGTGACCTTCGACAGCGACGGATGCTTCATCGAGCTGAAGGGGATGAAGTGCACGATCGGCGCACGTGAGGGCAAGCTGTTCAAGCTGTGCATGACGCCCGTGCGCCTGAACGAAGCGAATTCGGCGATCCCGAACGGGAGCCAAGGGGACATCAAGTCGTACCTCTGGCACCTTCGACTCGGCCACATTGGTCACGCTGGACTCGACGCCATCGTCAAGAAGAAAATCGGCGTCGGCATTGACCTCGGGTCGGCGAGCAAGTGGGAGATGTGCGACGGATGTGCGCTCGGCAAGCAGACGCGAGTGCCGTTCCAGTCGACATCACCCAAGCGTGCCAAAGAACTGCTGGAGGTTGTGCACAGTGACGTGTGCGGGCCCATGAGCACCCCGACGTTCGGGGGTATGCGCTACTTCGTCACCTTTATTGACGACAAGTCGCGCTACTGCGTGGTGTACCTGGTGAGGAACAAATGGGAGGTGGTCGACAAGTTCGCGCACTTCGTGGCGTTTGCGGAGACGCAAACCGGCAAGCGCGTCAAGGAGCTTCGCAGTGACAACGGCGGTGAGTACAAGTCCGACAAGATGGCCAAGCTCTGCAGCAAGCGTGGCATCGTGCAGAAGTTCACGCCGCCATACACACCGCAGCTCAACGGAATCGCGGAGCGCATGAACCGGACGCTAGTGGAATGCGCTCGGTGCATGCTGGAGCACGCGAAGCTGTCCAAGGCATACTGGGGGAAGCAGTCGTGACGGCCATGTTCCTGCGCAACCGCTGTCCGACACGCGTCCTGGACAACGATAGGTCTCCCTACGAGCTGTGGACCGCCAAGAAGCCATTGCTGGCCAACCTCAAGGTGTTCGGTTGCCACGCATACGTGCATGTGGCGAAGGAGAAGCGGACCAAGCTGGATGCGCGGTCAGTGCGGTGCAGGTTCCTGGGGTACTCGGACCACGAGAAAGCGTATCGGTTCGAGGAGATCGAGAGTGGTCGCGTGCTGGTGAGCCGCGATGCACAGTTCATGGAAGATGTTTTCGACGGTGGAAGACGTGACTACAATCCAAAGGAGGCGCTGGTGAGCCTTCAAGATGCGGAAGAATACACCACGGATGAAGATGAACAGTCAATATCGAACGACGAAAATGAAGAGGCTGCGCGGGATGATGATTTTGAGCCCGGCAGCAAGAGACACCCGCGGACGCAGTCGCTGGAGGAAGCGGTAGAGACCCCGAGTGCCAAGCGATACGCGTCAGAGAATCGACGCCAAGGACTGGATGAGATGTCTGCCATGGCTCGGGACAACGACAATAGCTTTGAGGCGGTGTACGTCGTGGATTCAGTGGGAGAAATGCCGACCACGTTCAAGTCGGCGATGGAATCCAGCGACGCACGCAAGTGGAAGGAGGCCTGCGACTCGGAGTACGACTCGCTGTGCAAGAACGACACATGGGACGTGGTGCCGCTGCCCAAGGGACGCAAGGCAATCGGCTGTCGATGGGTCTTCCGCGTAAAGGAGAACCAAGCCGGCGAGATCGAGCGATACAAGGCGCGCCTGGTGGCCAAGGGCTTCTCGCAGAAGCACGGCATCGACTACGATGAGACCTTCGCGCCCGTGGCCAAGTTCACGTCCATCCGGATCGTGCTAGCGATAGCTGCCAAGTACGGGCTCAAGCTGCACCAGATGGACGTCAAGACGGCCTTTCTCAATGGCGTCCTGGATGAAGACATCTACATGCAGCAGCCGGACGGATACGCAGACGAGGGACACCCGGATCATGTGTGCAAGCTCAAGCGCGCGCTGTACGGTCTCAAGCAGTCGCCGCGCATGTGGAACCACACCATCGACGACTTCATGCTCAAGCTGGACTTCGACAAGTGCGAGACCGACCACTGCGTCTACGTCAAGCGCAACGGTGACAGCATGGTGCTCGTGGTGCTATACGTAGACGACCTGGTGATTGCGAGCAGCGATGACGACATGCTCAAGGCGACCAAGAGCGCACTGAGCAAGCGGTTCGAGATGACGGATCTAGGCGAACTGAGCTACTTTCTCGGAATGGAGATCAAGCAAGACGTCAAGGCTGGCGAGGTGACCATGCGGCAGACCAAGTTTGCGCGGAGCATCCTGAGCAAATTCAGCATGGAGAACAGCAAGCCCGTGAAGACGCCGCAGGACCCTGGACTCAAGTTGACCAAAGCTATGTGCGACGGCGGGTGCAAGCATGACGACACCATGGCAGGCGTGCCTTACCGGAACGCTGTGGGCTGCCTCATGTATTTGATGGTGGGCACCCGACCGGATCTGGCTGCGGCAGTGGGCACGCTGAGTCAGTTCGCTGCAGACCCGTGCCCCACGCACTGGCAAGCACTCAAGCGCGTCCTCCGCTATATCCAAGGCACGGCGACGCACGGCATCGAGTTTCGCACCAAGGACCAAGACGGCGTCTGCGGCTACTCGGATGCGGACTGGGCGGGCGATGTGGAGTCGCGCCGCAGCACGAGCGGATACGCGTTCATGATGAGCGGTGGATGCGTGAGCTGGCGCAGCAAGAAGCAGAGGACAGTGGCGCTATCATCGACGGAAGCCGAGTACATGGCACTATCGGAGGCAACACAGGAGGCGGTGTGGCTCAAGGCGTTTCTGTGCGAGATAGGCGAAGCCACAGAGGGCAAGGCGATCAAGATCTACGAAGACAACCAAGGATCCATCGCGCTGGCCAAGAACCCCGAGTTTCACAAGCGCACCAAGCACATCGACATTCGCTACCACTTCGTGCGCGAGAAGGTCGAGGACGAAGAAGTGGTGCTCGAGTATTGCCCGACGCAAGACATGCTGGCGGACCTGATGACCAAGCCCATTCCAGCGGCGCAGTTCGATTTTCTCCGGAGCAAGCTCGGCATCGAAGCGCCAAAGGCTGTCGAGTCGAGTGGGTGTGTTGTCAAGGAGACTATTAAAGGTCACAGATCTTGGAGGACGAAGCGGAGGGAGGCTTGAGGCTCTGGAGTCGACCGGAGCGAAGACACTTGACCACTTGGGGTTTGAAGGAAAATTGGAAAGTGATTGATTTGGTCCTTAGTTCGCAAAGTGCTTGCTACCTCTAAGCCTACTAGATATTCTACTGGATACACTCTACTGGATTCCTGAGTTGCTCCAGCCAATCACAGAGCGCCACGCATCTTGCCCATCTTGTACCCAGTATCCTGTCGCAAGTATCCAGCGTGGCGTAAACATCGATGACGCAAACATGTAGCGTAAACATACAGAATGATTGAGCAGGCGGTGAGTGTTGGTCATTGGCACAACCGGTACTCGTACCAGTATACCGGTACCCCACGAGTACCATAACTCAGGTACCGCAATACGCCCCTCAATGCGAACACTCTGTCACGCCGAGAGCCTGAGTCAGTTCCTTGTGGCGTGGCCCCGGCATCGCCTTTGTCATGATATCCGCCAGCATCGTCGCAGTTTCGCAGTACTCCACCGTCACTTCACCGCGTTTTACTTCATCGCGGATGTGGTGGTACTTGATGTCGATGTGCTTGGCGCGACCGTGATTCACGGGGTTCTTCGTCATCTTGATGCATGACTGGTTGTCCTCGAAAATCTTGAGCTCCGGGCACGCTTCTCCAGCAACCGTGAGCATTTCACACACCAATCGGTGCACCCACTTGCCTTCTTGGATGGCCAGGCTCAGCGCGATGTACTCCGCTTCACTCGTTGATAGCGACACGCTCGACTGCTTCTTGCTTCCCCAACTGATGGGAGCACCTGTTAGCAGGAACACGTAGCCCGAAGTCGACTTGCGATCCGCGAGATCGCCGGCCCAGTCTGCGTCAGAGTATCCACGAAAGTCCACGCTGTCACCAGGCTTGAAGCAGATGCCGTGTGACTTGGTTCCCTGCAGATAGCGAAAAATGCGCTTCACGGCCATCCAGTGCTCCTCCTGCGGATTCTCCATAAAGCGTGACACGTAGCCCACAGCATATGCAATGTCCGGGCGAGTCGCAGTCATGAGATGCATGAGCGCACCCACAGCTTCACGAAATGGCGCGTTCAGCTTGATCGCCAAGTCGCTCGCAACCAGTCGTGAGCTCAAATCCACGGGAGACACCACAGCCTTGCACTCGTCCATACCGAAACGCTTCAGGATGTCATCCACATACCGCCGCTGGCACATCGTCACGCTGCCGTTCGGGCCGTCTACCAACTCGATGCCTAGAATGAAGGCACACTTGCCGCTGTCGGTCATCTCGAAGCGAGTCTTCAGCTCGCGCTTGGTCTGCCTGATGAGCTCAGCCGAACTCCCGGTAATCAGTACGTCGTCCACGTACACGAGCAGCAGCACGCAATGACCGTCGACTTCCTTGATGTAGAGGCACGGGTCATAAGCCGACACGTGAAATCCGATGGAACACACGAACTCGTCGAACGTCTCGTTCCACACGCGCGATGCCTGTTTGAGACCGTAGATGGCTTTCAGTAACTCCACGCAGTCGAAATCGCCATCCAGCTCCACGCCTTCCGGAACGACGCAAAACACGAGTTCCTTCATGATGCCGTACAGGAACGCAGTCACCACGTCCAGTTGGTCGACGGGCCAACCAAAGTATTTGGCTAGGGCGATCACCATGCGCAGCGTCACGTACTTGATCACAGGCGAGAACGTCTCGGTGTAGTCGATGCCGTACTTCTGCTTGAAGCCCTTGGCCACCAGGCGCGCCTTGTACTTCTCGATTGATCCATCGGCTTTTCGCTTGATCTTGAACACCCACTTCGTACCGATGGCACGCTGACCTGATGGTAGCTTCGCACCGCGGAACACACCACGTAGACGCATCGACTTGAGTTCCGCACGAATGGCTTTGCGCCAGTGCGCTTGGTCGGGTCCGTTGATCGCCTCTTGGAACGTCGATGGCTCCGACAAATCGCTTGCTTCCACGGCGTTGGCACTCGCACGCCAGAATACAGGAGGACTTGAACTGTCTTCATCATCTTTTTCTTCTTCGTCACTTGGCCCTGATTCCACTCGCACACTTGAACGGCGTTTTGGTCCGCGCTCGAACGACTCGTTCGGCGCACTTGCTTCTTCCAGACCAGCTCCACGACTCGCTTGACCCATGTTGCGGTTACTGTCGGAGCGGTTCTTGCGTTTCCCCGCCTGCTTGAAATCCGTCTGGGCAGGGACAGCATCGCTGATATCCAGGTTGTCGAAATTGAGAACGGCTTCGTCCACATCGTCATCCTGATCCATCGCCGAAACGCCAAAAGTCGACTCGTCGAAGGTGACATCGCGACTGATCACCACCTTCCCCGCCTCGATGTCATAAACTCGGTAGGCCTTCGACACTTCCTCGTAGCCCATGAACACACCGGCGCGAGCCTTCGCGTCCCACTTGAGTCGCTTCTCCTTCGGCGTCAGCACATATGCGCGACACCCGAAGATACGCATGTGCTTCACACTCGGCTTCGACTTGTACACGATCTCGAACGGAGTCTTGGCCTCGATCTTGGGTGACGGCAGGCGATTCTTGACGTAAATGGCAGTCATCGCCGCCTCAGCCCAGAAACACTTGTCCAGCTTCGCGTGGTGCAGCATGCTGCGACCGATCGTGACGATGGTACGGATCGCGCGCTCTGCCGTGCCGTTTGTCTGGTGAGCGTACGGAACAGTGGTTTGCTGCTCAATACCTTGGTCTTCGTAGAACGACTTGAGCGAGTTGGTCGCAAACTCACGGGCTCCGTCGTGACGCACGAACTTGATTTGTTTGCCGAACTGCGTCTGCACCTTGCTGATGAAGCTCTTGATGCAGTCCTCGCTCTCCGACTTGGCACTCAGGCAGAAACCCTTCATGCATCCGCTGGCCTCGTCCACGATCAGGAGCAGATACTTGCTGCCACCCAGCGAGTCTTCTTCCATCGGGCCACAGATGTCAAAGTGAATCAGCTCGAACACGTCGTAGTGGCGCTTGTCGCGGTTGCTTGGGAACGGCTTCTGGACCATTTTGCCTTGCTGACACCCGCGACACATGCTCGGTCCCGTCGACTTCGTCGGCATCTTGGCGTCCTTGATCATGCCGTTGTTCACCATCTTGCGCAGCACGTCGATGGGAGCATGACCCAAACGCGCATGAAGGTCAACTTGTCCCGAAGTTGTCGCCGCGTTTGCCATCCGCAGTGGCGTCCGAAGCCAGTACAGACCGTCGACAAGATCCGCCGTTGCCACGACCTTGTTCGATCCTTTGCGCGCAATGAGCATGCTGGCGCCGTCGAACACCACTTGAAACGCTCCACTCTTGTTAATCTGCGGCACCGACAGCAGATTCTTGTTCATACTCGGCACGTACAGCGCGTTCTGGATCTCGATCTCGCGCTCGTCGCCGTTGGGCAGGACCACCCGTTCCATGATAGTCCCCACACCCTTGATTGCAGCCTTGTTGCCGTCAGCCACCGACAGTTCGCCCTCGTCCCGTTCATCGATTTCAGCGAACTTGGCCTTGTTGTTGCAGATGTGGTGCGTCGCTCCACTGTCGATCGCCCACATGCCGGACATACCCTTGCCCGTCGATATTCCACACTCTAACGAAACCGCAAACGCCACTCGGTCGTAGTCGTCCACGTCGTTCCTCCAGTTGATGTTGTTGGCCCCGCGTCCACGGTTGTAGCCACCGCCGCGTCGAGCTCCTCGATTCTCATCCTTCTGCTTGGTCCAGCACCGTTCAATCGTGTGCCCCAATTTCCCGCAGTACGCACACTGGCGAGACTCTCGCTCGGCACTGAACGCCTTCGCAGCGTCTTCAGTCTTCACCGTAGCCGTCTTCTCGCCCTGTCGCTTGATGTGCTCATTCGTCAGCACCTTCACAACGTCTTGCGACCGCAGCTCCGCGTTGCTCATCTCCAGGTTTAGCACGACATTCTCGTAGCTCTTGGGGAGACTGCGTAGCAAGCAGATCGCCACGTCTTCATCCTCCATCTTGGCGCCGATGCTGCTGAGCTTGGCGCTGATGTTGAGGACCTCGTTGCAGTGATGCAAGACATTGCCGCCTTCCTCCATCTCCATGCTGAAGAGCTGGCGCTTCAGGTAGATGCGTCCAGCCTTCTGCGACCCGCCGTAGAGCGTCTTCAATCGCGCCCACGCGACCCACGCTTCTTCACAGTCGTCAACCACGTGATGGTAGTCCGCATTCATGTGGAGTAACATCAGTCCAAACGCGATGTTGCTCGCCTTGACGTACTCATCCTTGATCCGCGAGTCCGCGAACGTTGGCGTTGTCTCCCGGTTCACGACATGCCACACCGACTTGGTCAGAAACACGCCACGCATGTAGCGGTTCCACGTCGCGTAGTTGTCGCCGTTGAACTTGTCGATGGAGACCTTGGTCGAGGCGTCTTGAGTAGAGGACATGGTGCTTGGGCTCATAACCTGTTAAAGGTCACAGATCTTGGAGGACGAAGCGGAGGGAGGCTTGAGGCTCTGGAGTCGACCGGAGCGAAGACACTTGACCACTTGGGGTTTGAAGGAAAATTGGAAAGTGATTGATTCGGTCCTTAGTTCGCAAAGTGCTTGCTACCTCTAAGCCTACTAGATATTCTACTGGATACACTCTACTGGATTCCTGAGTTGCTCCAGCCAATCACAGAGCGCCACGCATCTTGCCCATCTTGTACCCAGTATCCTGTCGCAAGTATCCAGCGTGGCGTAAACATCGATGACGCAAACATGTAGCGTAAACATACAGAATGATTGAGCAGGCGGTGAGTGTTGGTCATTGGCACAACCGGTACTCGTACCAGTATACCGGTACCCCACGAGTACCATAACTCAGGTACCGCAATAGAGACGTTCGAGCAGCTGCGGTATACCGGTAGGGTACCGGTATGACCTTCACTCAGTGGCACTGCAATCACTCTGGCGATTACGGGACGAAGATTACGCTGCACGTGGGTACAAGATTGTGGGTACGAGATGGGCATCGACGTGGCGCTCTGCGATTGGCTGAAAAACTCAGGGTACCTAGCAGGAAATCCAGTAGGCTTAGAGGTAGCAAGGAGTTTGTGAACTAAGGACCTAAATCAATCATCTTTGCATTTTGCCAACAACGACCCAAGCCTTTAAACAACGGCATGATTAAGGACGCCAAGATGCCGACGAAGTCGACGGGACCGAGCATGTGTCGCGGGTGTCAGCAAGGCAAATGGTCCAGAAGCCGTTCCCAAGCAACCGCGACAAGCGCCACTACGACGTGTTCGAGCTGATTCACTTTGACATCTGTAGCCCGATGG
The DNA here is from genome assembly GCA_011947335.1 of Phytophthora constricta. NCBI lineage: Eukaryota > Oomycota > Peronosporomycetes > Peronosporales > Peronosporaceae > Phytophthora > Phytophthora constricta. Next base: position 14,377 of record JAAVTI010000163.1, read on the forward strand.
AAGAAGACTCGCTAGGTGGCAGGCATTCTGCTGCTGATCGTGGACGAGGCCAGCAGATGCATGAAGGGTTTCTGCCTGAGTGCCAAGTCGGAGAGCAACGACTGCATCAAGAGCTTCATTAGCAAGGTGCAGTGACGCAGTTCGGCAAACAAATCAAGTTTGTGCGTCACGATGGAGCCCGTGAGTTTGCATCAACCCGCTCAAGTCGTTCTACGACTTGAGCGAGTTGGTCGCAAACTCACGTTGCGAGAAGCTCAAACATTCGAATCTACGTCCTCGTACGAGCTCTGGGGCCGAGATATGGACAAGGTCCGATTTTGGCTTCCTCGTCTCTTAACGTGACGCTTAACTCGTTGCGAGAAGCTCAACAGTCGAATCTACATCCTCGTACGAGCTCTGAGAGCCGATATATGGACAAAGTCCGATTTGGGCTTCCTCGTCTCTCAACAACGCTCAACTAGTTGCGAGAAGCTTAACAGTCGAATCTACGTCCTCGTACGAGCTCTGGGCCGAGAGATATGGACAAGGTCCGATTAGAGCCTCCTCGTCGCGTGACGACGCTCAACTCGTTGCGAGAAGCTCAACAGTCAAATCTACATCCTCGTACGAGCTCTGAGAGCCGATATATGGACAAGGTCCGATTAGAGCCTCCTCGTCGCGTGACGACGCTCAACTCGTTGCGAGAAGCTCAACAGTAAAGGCTTGGGTCGTTGTTGGCAAAATGCAAAGTGATTGATTTAGGTCCTTAGTTCACAAACTCCTTGCTACCTCTAAGCCTACTGGATTTCCTGCTGGGTACCCTGAGTTATTTCAGCCAATCGCAGAGCGCCACGTCGATGCCCATCTCGTACCTACAATCTTGTACCCACGTGCAGCGTAATCATTTATGGCGTAATCAGTGGAAAGTAATCTTCGTCCCGTAATCGCCAGAGTGATTGCAGTGCCACTGAGTGAAGGTCATACCGGTACCCTACCGGTATACCGCAGCTGCTCGAGGCGTCTCCTTGACAACACTCCCACTCGACTCAGCAGCCTTTGGCGCTTCGATGCCGAGCTTGCTCCGGAGAAAATCGAACTGCGCCGCTGGAATGGGCTTGGTCATCAGGTCCGCCAGCATGTCTTGCGTCGGGCAATACTGAGCACCACTTCTTCGTCCTCGACCTTCTCGCGCACGAAGTGGTAGCGAATGTCGATGTGCTTGGTGCGCTTGTGAAACTCGGGGTTCTTGGCCAGCGATGGATCCTGGTTGTCTTCGTAGATCTTGATCGCCTTGCCCTCTGTGGCTTCGCCTATCTCGCACAGAAACGCCTTGAGCCACACCGCCTCCTGTGTTGCCTCCGATAGTGCCATGTACTCGGCTTCCGTCGATGATAGCGCCACTGTCCTCTGCTTCTTGCTGCGCCAGCTCACGCATCCACCGCTCATCATGAACGCGTATCCGCTCGTGCTGCGGCGCGACTCCACATCGCCCGCCCAGTCCGCATCCGAGTAGCCGCAGACGCCGTCTTGGTCCTTGGTGCGAAACTCGATGCCGTGCGTCGCCGTGCCTTGATATAGCGGAGGACGCGCTTGAGTGCTTGCCAGTGCGTGGGGCACGGGTCTGCAGCGAACTGACTCAGCGTGCCCACTGCCGCAGCCAGATCCGGTCGGGTGCCCACCATCAAATACATGAGGCAGCCCACAGCGTTCCGGTAAGGCACGCCTGCCATGGTGTCGTCATGCTTGCACCCGTCGCACATAGCTTTGGTCAACTTGAGTCCAGGGTCCTGCGGCGTCTTCACGGGCTTGCTGTTCTCCATGCTGAATTTGCTCAGGATGCTCCGCGCAAACTTGGTCTGCCGCATGGTCACCTCGCCAGCCTTGACGTCTTGCTTGATCTCCATTCCGAGAAAGTAGCTCAGTTCGCCTAGATCCGTCATCTCGAACCGCTTGCTCAGTGCGCTCTGGTCGCCTTGAGCATGTCGTCATCGCTGCTCGCAATCACCAGGTCGTCTACGTATAGCACCACGAGCACCATGCTGTCACCGTTGCGCTTGACGTAGACGCAGTGGTCGGTCTCGCACTTGTCGAAGTCCAGCTTGAGCATGAAGTCGTCGATGGTGTGGTTCCACATGCGCGGCGACTGCTTGAGACCGTACAGCGCGCTTGAGCTTGCACACATGATCCGGGTGTCCTCGTCTGCGTATCCGTCCGGCTGCTGCATGTAGATGTCTTCATCCAGACGCCATTGAGAAAGGCCGTCTTGACGTCCATCTGGTGCAGCTTGAGCCCGTACTTGGCAGCTATCGCTAGCACGATCCGGATGGACGTGAACTGGCCACGGGCGCGAAGGTCTCATCGTAGTCGATGCCGTGCTTCTGCGAGAAGCCCTTGGCCACCAGGCGCGCCTTGTATCGCTCGATCTCGCCGGCTTGGTTCTCCTTTACGCGGAAGACCCATCGACAGCCGATTGCCTTGCGTCCCTTGGGCAGCGGCACCACGTCCCATGTGTCGTTCTTGCACAGCGAGTCGTACTCCGAGTCGCAGGCCTCCTTCCACTTGCGTGCGTCGCTTGATTCCATCGCCGACTTGAACGTGGTCGGCATTTCTCCCACTGAATCCACGACGTACACCGCCTCAAAGCTATTGTCGTTGTCCCGAGCCATGGCAGACATCTCATCCAGTCCTTGGCGTCGATTCTCTGACGCGTATCGCTTGGCACTCGGGTCTCTACACTTCCTCCAGCGACTGCGTCCGCGGGTGTCTCTTGCTGCCGGGCTCAAAATCATCATCCCGCGCAGCCTCTTCATTTTCGTCGTTCGATATTGACTGTTCATCTTCATCCGTGGTGTATTCTTCCGCATCTTGAAGGCTCACCAGCGCCTCCTTTGGTTGTAGTCACGTCTTCCACCGTCGAAAAC
>JAAVTI010000164.1:0-33330 GCA_011947335.1 Phytophthora constricta
AATAGGAAGCCGTACGTGTTGCCGTATCCTGGTAAAAGGCCCAATGCGGTAGCGATGCGCATAGTGTTGCTGGCACGGTTGCCCGCAGTCGTCCTCTGCATTCTCTCGAAGCACCAATAGGGCTAGGTGTTTGTTGCCGCATCCTGACAAAAGGCCAATGCAGTAGCGATGCGCCCGGTATGTCAACACGGTTGCCACAAAACGTTCTTGCATAGTTGTATCATCGTTCGATGTCCACTAGAAAGGGCTTCGTGTGGCTGTATCTTGGCAAAAGGCCCAATGCAGTAGGGACGCTCTCCCGCAATGATAGAGGGTAGTTTTACAGCTTCAGTGAGACTAACGCGTCGTTACTGAATTCTGGCTTCACATGACGGCGGCGGTAATTTCATATCAACTACAAACATGTGACCTACAATGCATTCGGGAAAAACAATCGAGCGATCATTTCCAAATTGGAAGAATGATGACAACATCGAAGCGTGGGAATTTACCCAGCGGTGAAGCTCGCGAGCCTTCGAAGAGGCTGTGTATGACCGGTAAAACAAGCATGGTTCACTACATTTTGGGTGTTATTACTTACTAATGGTATTGGTGTTGTATTTCGGTGTAAAGCAACAAATAAAGAGCAGGAAAAAGAGCCAGAAAACTCTCCGATGACGGCATGTCAGCAAATGCGCCAACTACTAATGGCTGAGACGCCGAAAGGGAAGACTGTGCTGTCGACAGTCAATGGTACATCTTTTTCATTTAACACTACTCTATCTGCAGCTAATACTTGCTTTCAGCTGTGAAAGAGGAACTTGAGCGCGATCCGAAGGCGAAGACGCTAAATGTCATCGTCCGCATGCGAGTTGTGTGGATTTCCCGTCATGACTATGACGACACAAATGTGTTAAAGTTGCATTTGATCGACGCCGACGCCCCAGAATCGCTTGAAGAGCTTCACCGTACGTGGTGCAAAACGTATACAAGATGGGTCTATATTATTGATCTCACGCTAATACTGTTTCGTATGCTTAGGTCTACAAAAAGAACTTTGCCTCAAAACCAAAACTTGTGAATTCAGGTTTGCTGACAGTAACGCTATTTGATGCTGATCGAATTTCGGATGGTGACTTGCCATCTGACGGGAGTATCATTCAGATTAATCGCTGCTCTAGTCCGTCTCTGTATCAAGGTGTTGAAGCCCAGATCGTGACACGATTGAGCAACATCACTGTTGAGCCATGAAAAACAAAGATATGTGTATCGAGTTGAGGCCCTTTCATGTAGCTATCAGCAGTTTTTTCATCTAACTTCAATTATTTTTCTTCAAAATGTTACTTGACTCGCTGAAAATCCTTATCGAAACATGATACCCGCATACGTTCTTATGCATTAACACTTCTTTTCGTAGCATTTAGCAGTACTTTGCGTAGATCACATCAGGTAATTCATCGATGAGACGCAACTACTGTGTTTGATGCTGTGCCGATGCTTTCATGTCGGGTTTGGCATTTTCACTTTTTCTCCCTCCTGAAACAACGATCTACAGAGACCATGAGTGATAAAGAAATTGAAAGGGACGGTGTTGGTGGTGGTCAAGTCGAAGTCGCTGATAATTCTACAGCACTTTCAAGAGCTGCTCCCATATCTCTTGATGCAATCGCTCGGACACGAGAAATGAATCGTTTAAAAGCTGCGCGATATCGTGCGAGAAAACGGGAGCGCATGAATGACGAGGAGCGTGATGCGGAGCGTGGAAAACCGTTTGCGCGTTGCTGAACATCGCGCACGAAACAATGCACGAATGAATGACGAGGAGCGTACTGCGGAGCGTGAAAAAACCGCTTGCGCGTTGCTGAACATCGCGCACGAAACAATGAACGAATGAATGACGAGAGCGTGCTGCGGAGCGTGAAAAAACGCGTTTGTACAATGCAGAATACCGCTCCGGTAGGCGGGTTAAAAGTCCTAATGATCTCAACATTACCATGATGGTTAATCAAGATGACATGGCCGACACGTCTCGATATATAATGAAACCTGTAACTACTGATGATATGGCTACAGCTATGGAGAATCTCCGCGAGGCTCTCGGTCCTGGAAAAATGGATGAATGTATCTGTGTGGTGTGCGATCGAAATGTTCTTCGATGCGAAGCAGTGCGAATGAACGATGAAGACTTAGATTACATTAAACAACTCAAGCGTGTTTTGGGTGATATCCCAGATGGTTTACCAGAGACCCTGGTTGGACATTACGATTGTTCAGTACTTGCGCATAGCTTATCCAAGGTGCTCTTATCTAAAACGGCTGTGCGAACGTACAGGGATGATTACATGCGCCGTCGATGGTGGGCTATGGTTTGTCGTGACTGTGATCACTCCATCAAACTCGGTAAATTACCAAAATTTTCCGTTGCGAATGGCTTTTACATTGGCGTTATGCCTGATGGGCTGGACGATCTTACAATCCCAGAGCGGATGATGACTCAACTTGCTACCATATTTCCAATGACGAGAGTCATGCGAGGTGGCCGACACAGATGCATTCGCTCTCACTGTGTCGTTTTTGACGCGACTCCCGGTCCACCAGTTTCGCTTTTGCCTAGATTTCACGATTTGGAATGTTTTCGGGTCACTTTAGTGGGTGAATTTACAGAGGCACAAATGTCTAAAGTCCGTCAAATGCACATAATACGCCGCTCTGCATTTTTGGTGCATTTGAATTCTACAAGCGCAATAATCACTTGTACGAGGGAATGAGATCTGCCGAACAAGGGGATTTAACGGATGATGCATTAAACACCAACATGTTCTTCACAGTCCAAGACAATGATCACAACCTTGATGCAGAAGCTAATCGCGAGCAAGAAAATATCCGTGGCTTAAATGATACTGTTTCTGTAAGCGAGCTGGAGGAGGGAAATGTGGTCGAGCGACGATCGGGTCTTTTGGACGATATGTCAGTAATGCCCGTATCATCAATTGTTGAAGACGGCAGTACTCGCAGCAGCAGCGATACGCTTCGAGACTGGTAAGGCGCTCAAACCGCTTTCTGGCAGTGAAACATTTTTCGCAAAAGTGTTTCCGCACCTCTTTCCTTTTGGGCGAGGCCACCCTGGTGAAGCTCGGCGTGTTCCAGTATCCAGAGAGTGCGCGAAATATTACACGACGTTGAGTAGCCGAAGATTTGCAGAAGACGAACTTTTCGTTCTGGTTGCTTTTGATCGCATTGCGATGCAGAATATGTATACGCAGACATCGTTTCGCTGCCGGAGGTTTCCTCATCTTTTGAGGGTTATAACAATATTGACGCTGATTCACTGGCTAGAGTTCTGCTCAAAATGAAAAGCGACGACAAGGTTGTGGTACAGAGCGCAGTGACGATGATCCAGCCGTCGAACGGTTTTTAAAAACTGTCGACATTGCATCCTGCGCTGTTTGGGGCAGCAACGCAGAGCGCATGCAATAAAGAAAAGCATTTACGTATCAGACTCGCTTTGGGCAACCTACTTTATTCCTCACGTTGACCCCAAACACGGATAATTCTATGGTGATGGCACACTATACTGGTGCGACTAGGGTGGAGAGCTTGTTCGATATACTCGAGGCACGACTACCAACAAAACAGAATTGCGTCAAGCTAGCCTTGGCAATGACTCTGTGTCGACACGTTTGTTCATGCGTGCCATTAATGCATTCATTAAATACGCTCTCGGGATTGACCCAAAAACGAAGAAACCTTTATCATACAAGGGATTATTTGGCAAAGTGAAGGCGTATTTTGGTATGGTGGAGACCCAGGGTAGGGGCACCTTACACGTTCATTTCCTGATATGGCTATCGCGATGTCCTACCAATTCCGTGCAGGTAGAACGGCTTCTGGCTAGTAATGATGGGGACGCTTTCCGGGAATCTGTGAAAGCCTATGCAAAAAGTATCGTGTCGAATGATTTGCCCCTTCCAGTCGATACGGGTTGCTGTATCCATTGTGGGTCAAGTTATTCAAACCTTGTGGGACTAAAAATTGATCCTCGTGCTAGGCTAGACCCTTGTGATGGGCTATTTAGCGCCACTGCGCGAAGGCGCGTTAAGGAACCAGGACTGGTAAAGTGCGGTATGTGCGACGAGAAATTTAGCTCTCAGCATGTTTTGCGTCAAGTTCTTCTGGGAAATCGGAGGCTCCTACCAGCTTGGGAGCGACCACTAAGCTATGAAGAAATTGATATTCAGGCAGAAACCGAATCTACTTGCCGAAACACCTTCGATGAAGCTTCGCACATTGTCGATGAGCGTGAACGGTACCATTTTCTAAGGCGCCCTGAGACGGTGATTGAATATTGTGATATGACTACACACGATGTGACTCAGGTTTTGCATGCTGCAAATGTGGAGCAGATGCCCTATTGCAAAGCTGACAAGGACATATTTCAAAATGACTGTATCACGCGTCGTATTGAAGCTACTCCACCATCGCCATCAGACAGACGAATGTCGCCGATCTCACTAGATTACATGGTGTCTGTGCTGGTGGTGCTGCTTAATCAGCATTGGTGGGGCCATACAAACAGTTGCTTCAAGGCATCGAGGTCTACTTGCAATGATTCCAGTTGCCGATATTTGTATCCCCGGGAGCGTGTGAAGGAAGCCTCATTCAAGCCTTCTGGAGTTGAACTTCCACGAAACCTTGCACACGAATTCATAAATGGCTTTAACTATGCTATTATGGCGACATTCAAATGTAATCAGACATTCAGATACTGCTTGGTGGAACTGACGCCCTCGACCGTATCTACTACGCCTGCAAGTATGTTACGAAACACCAACAACGACTAGATTCGATGATCCCAATTGCAGTTGCTGCATTGAGACGACGACAAGAAAAAGCAAGCCCACATGGACACTGATACGGGTTCTCATGACGACAATATTGCGCTCTCCCGAAAGCGCGTCATCTCAATGGCATACAACATGACCAACAGGCAAGAAGTGGCGGGTCCATTGGCGGCACTATATTTGCATATGGGTACATGCTGCTACGCCAGTGCTAACTGTGCCCCGCTCCCCTTGCAGACATTATTCGTCACTTTGCTCGGACGAGGAATATCAATGCCAGCTAATAGTTGATAATCAAGTTTCAAATTCCACGAGGGCGAGTGCGACGGCAGAGCACCTTGGATGATTATATACGTACCCGGAAAGTATTTCTGGAGTATCTGTGTACGAGTTTGTGATGAAATATTTTCGAAAGCGGTCTGTATCGCCGCAGGAAACTCGTTACCCTTTCCAACGTGGCCATCCACTATATGCAACGCATTGTCTTGGAGTCCGAGAAAGCGAGTACGTCCCAATAATTATGGATATCGTATTCCAGCAGTTACGACTGACTCATCACCTGATGATGTTCTCAAACGTGCAATCGGTGCTTTGATATTATTTAAACCATTCCGCACACTCGAAGACCTATTGGGTGAGACAACACCAAGCTCCGAAAGTTGGATAAACGCATATAATGTTTGGGAGGGTGAACGCAGTGAATTGTGGTAGAAATAATGGACAATATTGACGATTTTGCCATTGGACGTAGTAAAGCAAGCGATGCAGCCATAAGACACAACTTCGGACGCGCTGATGGCGCTGACGAAACTGATTCTACAGCATCAAGCGATGACTCTTATGAGAATCTCAGCGACTGTGAACTTGATGACATTAATGAAGGCGGTATGGAGCTATCGTCTGATATGTTGCAGTTGTGGAATGCTGATGAGGATGGCGAAGACATCCTAGAGTCAAGCAAACTAAATCCGCAGTCTTGTCCAAGCTGTCCTATTCCTGACGACCATACTAGCGCGATCATAAAAACACATTCACCAACTCTGATATGCTGGATGGAGTTGCATCACGGACGGCAGAGTTATCAGAAACACTCACTCATGACGCCGAATTTCCTGCACTCGGCTTTATGAAAAAGTGGGTGAAAGACAGCAGTACCGATAATATACTATAATGGAAGCGACCGTACCTATGGAAGCGGCTAAACGAGACACTGAGGTGGTCGAACTGCTTGATCAGGCTTTAGAGTCGCATACAATGCAATGGCGACCGTCCGTAACGATGCAGGATCCTGAAAAGCGTTTTGCGACGATAACAGAAATGTCTGGATCATTTACCTTGAACAGAATTACAGCACGTGGCTTTCCAACAGATTAGCTCGGCACTATTACAGCGTTGGAAAAATTCAAGGGACTTGGACTACGGAAATGATAATGTTCAAGAAAATCTGACTCGTGATCAGCTGCTCTTCTACCTTGGCGGCGAAGGTGGCACCGGAAAAACACGAGTGATTAGCGCGGTTGAAAAGGTGTGCACCAGTTGGAACCGTCATGCCTGTTTGCTGAAAACTGCGCTAACAGGGAAGCAGCAACACTAATTGGTGGTCGAACCCTTGCGAGTTTCTTACTCGCCATGAAGAATCAAAACGAGATTCGGCAGTAGGAATTGACATTATTGTGATCGACGAGGTATCGATGATGTATAAGGCACAACTCATGGAGCTTGATCAGTTGTTACGAATCGCTACTCGCAACCCCGCAGTTCCTTTTGGAGGGATCCATATTATTCTTGTTGGGGATTTTCTGCAGCTACCCCCTGTTGGAGCTGACCCTCTTTTCGCCAGCCCGTGGTCAAGGAAAATGTTCGGCGGCAGCGCTTACAGGATATGAACTTTGGAGAAAGTTTAGGACTGTCGTGGTTCTGGAGGAATCAGTTCGATTTAGGAGTGATCCTGAATGGGGGCATGGATGCAGCCTTGCTCGCTTGGGTGTGTGGACAACAGAATTTGTCGATCTGATCAACTCTCGTGTCGTTAGACAAGTCGAAGGGGAACGCGCACTGCCACGTGGTGTGGCGTGCACATATGTTACGCCAGATAATGCGACTCGACAGGCGATTAACAACTTGTTCAGCAAAATAACTGCTAGTCGCCTACCCCAAGGCCAGTATCTGACTCGAGTCGTGGCTGACTTCAAAGGGAAACTCACGCTCTTAGTCGTTCAGATGTTGAGATGATCATGCGACTACCGGATAATATGTTTGGTCGAATGGCTCCGTACTTAGACTTGGTACCTGGAATGCCGATCCAAGTAACACAAAATGTGAGACCAGAGAAACGCGTCGCTAATGGAACACTTGGCACACTGGAAAAAATTATATTCCAACCAGGGACAACTTTTCGCCTCGTCCGTGACAGTGTCTCTGACGTGGTGGTACAGATTCCTAGCTTACGCCCCAAGCCGTGATGGTTCGCATTGCGAGAGGCCCCTCGGCTTCTTCCGTGTCAAATGACATTGACCCGGACCTGTTTCCATTAATTTATGAATCCCAGGCGTATAAAGCTTGCGATATATCACTTCCGCGGACACCATCCGGCGAAAAAGAAGTATATCGGTTAGAATAGGCCAATTTCCACTTGTATGTGCTGTCGGATCTACAATCTACAAAGTCCAGGGGGAAACGTTAGACGCAATGGTTGTGACCGAATGGCGATCCGGAGCGATGATATCCAACAAGCCCGAACAACCTTACTTACTGGTTTCTCGGGTGACATCACGCCACGCATTTACATCACTCGCGCCACTTACACCGAAAATTGTTGCATGGGCACATCCCAGTCAAGAAGCGTTGAACGAGGAAAACCGGTTGAAGGGTTTATCTGACGAACTTGTGTCTGCGATCGAGATCTAGTAAAATATTATCAAGCACTATTGATAAGGATTAACCGAATCTACATTTTTGAAAAAATGTTGGCGACATGCTGAGTTACATTAAAGTAAAAATGTTGGGAAAACGTCTGAGTTACATTTAAATTTAAAATGTTTGAGGGTCCATGTTTGCGGATCGCACTCAAGTGCCCCGTTGCTTTTCAGGCGCAATGAGTTCATAATGTAGCATGCATACAAGTATAATGGTCTGACCACGACGAAAAATACTCGCGATGATCAGTGACGGTTGAAGGTGGTGGATACAAAGCATCCCCAACGCTACCATCTCCTGGCGCAGTTGCGTCGGTTCTACGAAAGGGCACGCATGATGTGGTGAACATTCGAGAGTTGGTCACGTGTGCTCATTTCTGGATTGGCTCGGTTGCGCGCACCCTGTTCTGAAGGTACTGCTGTGTCGCATTGTCCACGGAGTGTCCTCGATATTAACATGGCGTTTCTTCTTTCAGATGGCGAGGCAGCGTGGATTCAAAAACTACAGCAAGGACGAGTTATCTCTTCTGCTGGCCATTGTACATGATCGATGCCGGTCAGTCCTGCGGGATGGAGAAGCGTTGCAGTGGCGTACAACGCTAGGAAGGCCAGCTCGTGGGGAGACCGCACTCCTGCCAGTCTCCACAGAAAGTTTACAGATTTGGCGTCACTATCCTGTCGGTCGCCATTCACAACACTTCGGGCCGTTGCTAGAAGCACGAGGCACGTATTGGTGAGCGATACTGGTCTATGGCTGAGAGTGGTTACTCTTCACAACGAGGCATATCGCTTCATCAAGCTGCCAATCAACAGCAAGTGGACTCATCGCAAGGAGATACGGCACAGTTTCGGACAATAACCGATGCTGGCGCGCCAACACAACAAACCAACGACTTCCAGGACCAAGCTGCAGCCATCGGACCTAAACAGGCATCGGATACTCTGCCGCTGCAAGCTTCAGGGCACGAGGTGCAGGTCACTTCGCAGCTGCAAACGTTTGGATACGGCACTCCGTCGCAGCAAGTCTACGAGGACCAGGAACACAGCGCAGACCTGCGACCTGGAGTGACGTCGTTCACTCCACAGCTTCAAGGTCCAGGGCGTGAAACACTGTCGCCGCAAGCTAACAAAAACTCCAAAAACACAGCGCAATCCTGAGATCAAGAGAAGAATCGCTCGCTCGACAGGGCCAAGCTTCAAGGCACGTTGAGTTGAGATCAGGCGGTCAAACGCTGGAAGTGTTCCAATCGACAGCTGGAAATGATGGTGATATTCAGACTTCACTAATGGAGCTATATCATGGAATATTTCAGCTTGCGGTTAAAGTTCAACGGGATGCAGATCGCGAGGCTGAGCGTGATCAGCGCAATAGGGCCGAACGGGAAGATGCTTTTCAACAGCAACAAAAAATGATGGCATTGCTCGCTACTTTGATTAAGATACCGCATTCCATGACTAAAAATCAAGGTTAAATTTCTCAGGGAGACTGGTTGCAGTTTGGATTGGATTAAGAGCAAGCATGGGAAGTCACTTTTGGAGAGGGCAGTCTACATAAGGCGGATATTGCTGATAAATAAGGTAAGAAAAGCTAACTGACCTAGGTTTCGTTGAACATTGTGCGTATACATTGTTTTGCAACATTTTCGAAAAAATGTTGCAGATACAATTTCTAGGAAACTGTCGGAGCTGGGTTTGCTGGGCAAGCATCCTTCACCATTTATTATCATTATCACTTTTGCCGGACAAGGAACGCACCGCAGCTAGCAGCCAGAAAACTGCCTGAACATGGCTGATTCTGCATCGGATTCGGTGTCCGAGTTGGAGTCAAAATCCGAGTCGCCCATGCAGACACTACCGCCGTTGCTGCCGCAGCAACATCGCTTAAACAGTAAAGGCTACATTCGTCTATATGGCTACGCACCACCAGAGCTGTGCGACAAGCTACTCGCGGAAGCAAATAGCCCTGAAACCAACGGACTGGAAGAATTTTTTCGGCAGTGGTGGCATGGACTCGAAGCGCCAAACTGCGAAGGCGCCATCGGAGACGACAAAGAATTTATTTGAAACTATTTCAGACGGATGTTGGACGTTCTTCCCGGAATCGGTGCCGCGCGACTGGATGTTTATACACTCGAAGCCCGGTGGCAAGGACCAGCCTGTCCACCGTGACTTTCTTCCAATCCCGTCAAATCAAAGACCTTTACGACTATTCCCGTTTGCCGGGGTCTGTCATGGTTGGGCTCCAGGATGGCAGCTACATTTATGGCTACGGATGGAACCGGTTGGTCGCCATGGAAGAAGATAAGGAGAAGATCACATTCGGCAAAGGAGACGTGCTGATGTTTCGCAGTGATTTATGCACAGTGGTGGTGGGTACAGCGTTGAAAATACGCGTTTGCACTTCTTTCTCGATCCTGCTAAGGGTGACCGCAAGGTCCGCAAGAAGAACTCAATTGATCTCCTGCATGTGATTCCGAAAAATTTGCCGGCGGACAAGAGTGGTGAAAGAACTTGCTTCATTTATGGGTGTAGTGAATCGTTCTCATCGGCGACTATATGCCGTGCGCATATTCGGAAGGAGCACAAGATTTATTTCAATCGCTACCCCGCAAGTATATCTCAGCCACCGAAGAAAGCTCGTAGCTCTGCAACCCACCCGGTTGCAAGTGACACTGAGGAGAAGCCTCGTGCACAGAAGAAGCGCTCGCACAACCACTAGCTCATCTAACATTCATTTTAACAATTTATATCGTTGCTAGCATTGTTTTATCTTTCGTCTTTTCTATTGTGTGTTGTGTGGCGTATTTCTCGTGGTCAAACTTCGAGCTCCCCGGCCGTGCCCGGGTAGGCAATTCATTGCTGCGTTGCCTTCGCACCTAATTTTAGTGTAAGTATGGTAAATGGTAAATAGACAGAACGGTTCCAAACTTCGAACCTCCCGGCCCAGCCGGTAAGCAATGATCTCTGGGTGTGCATGATGTCATAACGTGTTCTCTGAAATTTATTTTCAGAGTTAAGGGAGGATGCTACTCCGGGTCCTATTTTGCAAAAGATAATCCCCGCCAGAATCGTTATGGATGAAATGTTTTGGTTTTGAAACCAAATAGTCAGATACAGTTGTTGGATGTACCGTTACGACCGTATAACGTAATACCTCCTTAATGCCTTAAAGTCCCCGCGTATTGCTTGTGTCGTCTCCCTCGGTTGGAATGGTTTCACGAATGTACATGCCAGCACGAACCCAAGAAAAAGGAGGAGGAGAAAATCTGAACCGCAGCAAGAGTTCGCAAGAGGTCTGCTGCAGCAATACTGTTGTTAAATGCATGCACGACGTGCAGGGGTCTTCTAAAAGAGCATGTGACGCATGTACCGTACGGTATTTTATGACCTTTGAGTAGTCGAATGCAATATTTCACTCCATTCAAATTCAAATTGGCGCGCAAGCGTCGGTCTTCCCGCCACTTCTCCTACCTTGTTCCTGTGCGTGGACTTCGCTGCCAGCGTAAGGTAGCTGCTAGATGCTATCGCATCACATCGTCCTAACGCACGCTTTGCTGCCTCTCTATCACGTGCTAGCAACATGACCAAGCGCAAGAGAACCGCATCGATTTGGAAGGAGTACAAAATTGTCAAGGAAACGGAGGACGAACAGTACCCCAACGTGAATTGCAGGCACTGCAACGAACCCCTCTACAACGTCCAACCATCACGAGCGCTGATGAAGCACATCGCAGACATTTGCAAGACCGTTCCTCGCAGTATCAAGCTGGAATACAAGGCAAAGGTAGACCAAGTCAAGCGCCTTAAAGCCCGTGCGTTTGTCAGCCACAAACAAACAATCAAGGTTGTTTTGAGTGCTGGTTCACCAAGGGAGTTAGCGAGATTAATGCAGCGGAGGTGGATCGTTTCAAGATGCAGATCGCAACTACTTATTATCGGGTTGGATGGCCATTTCACACTATCGACATCCGTGAAGTGCGTCAGCTATTGAGTCGGTACTGCCCGATGATATACATAACGCACCGACAAGATCTGGTCGGGCCGCTTCTAGACAGAGCATTCAACATTGAAAGGGAGGAGGTGGCGTACGAATTACTTGGCCACCAGTATGTGGGGGTTGTATCGAACGCAGAACTACCCCTGGAACAGCAACATGGAATGGGGGACACGCGAAGTGTCTCAGCATTGGGGTGACATGTATCCATTTGAAGTCGTGGAGGAGTGGGCGGTGATCTAACGGTTGGTCTCCGACGCGAATGACTGACGGTAGCCGGCTAGCTGCATTCCTGGTGGGGATAGTTAAGTCTCAGTGCGTAGTTCATCAGCCGACGTGGTGCCGTAATTTATTAAGTAAGCTATTTACCTCCTGATGCACGTGCATGCATTCGGCTGCACGCGTGCATGCACGACCAATGTTCATGCATTTCGTGCATGCACGTAACATCAGTAGCAGCAATGTCGAGGAATCCTATCGAAATTCCCGAGATAGTTCGAAGGATTTGTTTTTTCGCTGTTATGCGGAGGGACCTCTTCATTTCTGAAATATCAAGTGAAAAAGCAATTGGATGACAACCAGGAATGCTAAGGTGGCCGAGGAAGCCAAGACAGAAAGTGAAAGCGATGGCGATCTTGAACAAGTCGCTGCCGCTAAGCGTACGCTGCAAGTGCCTGCAATACGGTCGGGGCAACAATCATACCGATGGATTTTGATGCCGCCGATGGAGAAAGGTGCCTTCGTCTCCATCTCGATGTGTATTCTAGCGAGTAAGAAGTTTGAGCGTGGGTGGCTGTTAACCATGATCGACAACAAACGCGCCCCAAAGTTTTGCGAAGCGAAATAGCCCTGGAGAGTCTGCCTGGGATCTACAACCGCTCAAGAAAGTTCGCGCGCGGGAGAACTTTTTGAGCGGTTCAGATTTTTGAGCTTGGCATATTTACTGAATATTATTCAGGCAGCTCTCATTTTCGAATTTCAGAGCCAAAGGCACGCGTTGTTACGTCATTGGCTACAAAAGGTTACACATGAATGATGGTCGCGGTTACATTTTGGACCACCAGATTTTTTAATTGCAGCCGCCTCGAATTTTTAGCGCAAATCTTGGGTCTTTACTTTGAAAAAGTTGCCACAACCAGGTACTACAACACCAATAGACGGGAGCTTATTCTCTCACGCCTACCAACTTCCGTCAAACTTGTCCCTGCCTGAGACGATCAGAGCGCGTGGAAACGTCGACTCTCGAAACGGTCATCCCCAGCTCAATACAAGACCCAAGTCACTCTCGCGTATCCCATGGTCTTCGGTTGAGAAATCCGACATCCCTGATGCATCACGACCTCAATCCACCCAAATGCTTCTCCTCATGACACCTCATTCCTCTAAATCCAACCAACGACCATCAACACCATGTCGGCGTGCGTGACGTCAAGTCTGCCGGCTCCCGTCGCGCCATTGCCGACCGTCGACCAGCTGCACCGCCACCCCAAAAGTCCATACCGAGTCCTGAACGAACTTGGCTCAGGTCTGCACGGCCGAGTGCTGCGAGCCTTCGACGAGCGAGCACAGCGAGACGTGGCCGTGAAACTACCCGCCGAGCTCACAGTAGACGCCATGGTCAACGACACTGTGAACGTCCACGCACTGGACAAGCAGGTTGCTTCGATCGTGCACGAGTGCAACGCGATGAGTCGCGTGCAGCACCGCAACGTACTGCAAGTGGCGAGTGTCGTACCTGGCGAGAAGTTGGGCTACGACTACGTGGCCTTGGTGACCGAGTTCGCGCCGAACGGAGACCTGTTCGACATGCTGGACATTGCTGGAGCGCTTCCGGAACGACTCGTGCAAGTGTACGCCAGCCAATTGCTGCACGCTCTCGAGGCGTGTCATGCCACGGGGTCGTACACCGTGACGTCAAGCCGGAGAACTTGCTGCTGGACGCCAACTTCGAACTCAAATTGTGTGATTTTGGCGTCGCAGCCGTGACGCCCGTTGTGGGCGCTGATGCCAGTGACGTCGTGTCACGAGGCGAGAGCGGCACCATGATGTACATGGCGCCCGAGGTGAGGACGAGACGGCCGTACCGAGCCACGCCCGTGGATGTTTGGTCTGCCGGTGTGGTGCTGTTCATCCTGATGACCGGCCTGCCGCCGTTCAACGAAGCACAGCAGGGAGATGTCTGGTATGACTATCTGTTGAAGGAGACCTGGAAAACTTCTGGGCCACGCAGCCAGACGATGTGAGCAAGAGTATGACTCCCGGAGCTAGAGATCTCATTTCGAAAATGCTGTTGGTCGACCCGGAGCAACGCATCACCGTGACCCAGGCACTGCAGCATCCGTGGCTGCAGGCTGTCGGGTATGTGGATCCCGCAATTTTGCGCGAAAAGGTATCGGCTTCCCTTCATTTTGCCGCGACTGATTAAGAACCCACAGGGCATTTTGACCGACAAGCAGTCAAACAGAAGCAGATAACCGTAGCATTTTGGATTAGAAGCAGAGAGGAGCAGGACATGTACCAGAGGCACTATTATAATCTATAACCTGCTCTTTCCGCGCGCCTTGACTTGAAACGAAACTAACTTAGCTCACTGCAGCCCTGTGTCTCGCTAGTTTTCCGCGGCCCCTCACGTCAAGAAGTTTGACGGTCGACGACACGAGGCGAGTAATGCCCCAGCATAGATATTCAGACAGTGAATGCAGTGTTCGGGTGTTCATTATTCATTATAGACAAAACGACCTTCTAAAACTCCAGGATGGGGTCGATCGCTTCAGCCCATGGGTAGATAAACTTGTCGGCCAGTCGCATGACTCCCTGGCGTATAGGCTAGTCACCAATATGGTAAAGCATGGCACCAGTTCCCTTATGCGAAGCTGGCAGAGTTCGTGTGCATTATCATCTCTCGAAGCTTCTTGATCGTCGGTGAGGGCTGTCCGTGCATGATCCTGCCAACAGACTTTGTGAATTTGGTGCCTGAAACGGAGCGCCCGTAGACTGTATCCAGTGTATGCATCTGAAGCTCGAGCGTCTCGTGCTCTTCTGCGTGGGATAACTCTTTTGAAGCCTCACAGAATCTCACATTTTCTCTCCAGCTCATGCGGCGCCACAAATGCAGCGATTTGGTCCACTCGTTCAGGAGGTCGTGAGTCGGCGCCGCAAACTCCGTCACTTTTGCTACGCCAAGCTTCACCCTGCGTCCTACGAAACGCGACACCTCGGACGCTGACACCGTGAACCTGTGCGGGAACTTGCCCGTCATCACCCTCTCGATGCGGACTTTGGTGACATGCCCCGCCATCTCCAACTCGCCGACGATCATGCCACCTTTCTCCGAGTAGAACTTGACCACGCCGTCCTCGAACACACACCACAGCAGTTGCTACAGCAGTACACAACCACCCAGTCAGTCTACCGTCCTCCTTCCGCTGCTTCAGGTGCAGTCGTCCGTACCGGTGCGTCGAAGATGTTGCGACCGCACTTGATGAGGTATCCCTCTCTGTACATTTATTGCTGCTTTCGGTGTTGCAGTTCTGAGCGTCTCGGGACCAGTTGGAATATGTCGCCAACTGGCCTCCTGAACTCTTGAACGACCGTGCTAATGCCCTCTGCTGGCGTCGTATCCTCGCAATAATTTGTGCGTTTCCGAGAGTTTCGTGCGTTCATCGCCGACACAGGAACGTCTCACATTTGCCTTTCTTGCAGCTTTTGGAAGGTAACGGCGCCGCTTCCTGGTTCTCTTCGCCTTCTTTCAGCCGCACGGCCACGAGTTAAGATCAACCATACAGTCTCCGCTGTTGATGAACAACTTCAAGCCCGCTTTGGCTTGATGTGTTCGAGCACAACACGGTAGCATCGCTTCTTTGTTCTTCATGCAACTTTGCTTACGTTGCCCGGATGGTTTAACTGAGGTGATTGCCTCACACTATCAGTAATATGCTATGTGAAAACGGGCAATACGTGTGGAACTTACATGCCTTCGTCTTAAGAACCTTGTCATGAACCCGCCAGTGTCGCTAGAGCAACAGGTTCGAAATCATCTGTAGCCTGGGGATCGTCTTTTAAGTGCTCGGTAATCGTTCTCGATGCGCTTCAATTTGATGAAATCTCCTTCAACTGCATGCGTGCCTGGTGTAATACCTGTCACAAACAAGCGGGCGGGGCTGTCCAAATCGTCCAGGTTTGTCAACTTTGCGCCGTGGCTCATGAAGTATATCACGCGAGATTTTGATAAAAAAACTTAGGCTTTAATCTTTAAAAGCTTTCGTTGGCATCTACTACATATTTCCAGACCCATTTAAGGTCAGCACAATCATCGATTTCATGGAGCGTCTGAGTTGACTACTTGTCAAAACCGCTGGTCATGATATTCACGGCATCCGTCACAACTAACACGAGTTACAAGGATCTGTATCAAGATCCTGCAATAATCCGCTCAAGAAAAACGATAACGCAGCGCGGATTTCCAGCTCCGTTTTTTCCACTCCGAGCTGAAACATGTCCGTCACTCCCGTCTTCAAACCGCAAGCGAGAGTTTTTCTTGAGCTACGATTGCACGCGGTTATGATCTACTAGCGTCACTGCTTCAACTAAGAAGAGCTCGGTAGAGCTCAAGAGCTCAGGAGTTCGCCGACAAATGCCATATTATGGCATTTGTAAAATATTATTTTACAGGCGCACCTGCTAAGATGAGGTATGTGGGCCTTTTCGCAGTCCAGAACCTCATTCAGCTAGTCCATCCAGTGATACGTCAACGCTGGCACCGTCTTCAAGCAGGCGTCGGCATCTGAGCAGCTCCACACGCAAACGCAATACCGCAGCCCCAATCTGCAGCGCAATATCCCAATCCCTCTCCATTCCCCAATTGGTGTCCGCCTCCAGCTTAAGAAAACTCATGACGGACAATCTCGGAGACAAGAGCCGCAGTCTGGCGCCGACGCTGGACGTGGCCAAGTTCGCGCGCTTCAGCGGCAGCACCTTCAAGGCCGACAAGTTCTACAAGACCGTCGGCTACGGCCTGGGCGCCGTGGGGCACCTGCTGGCGCACTCGACGCAGCAGCAGGAGACGGCCACGGGGCTCAAGGCCATCGCGTCCAACGTGTCCATGGCGCGCTACGTCATCCGCTTCACCGGCAGCTTCGAGTCGTACGCGGCCTGGAAAAGCGGCTCCTGGTGCTACGGGGATGACGACGCCCATTTGCGGCGCGTCGTGAGTCTGCAGGCGCTGTCCATGCTGGCCTACTACCCACTAGAGCACGTCTCCTACGTCGGCTTTGTGTAAGTTGTTGGGGGTGGCTGTGCTTTTTAATGGGAAGGAGTTTTGATGTGTGTTGTTTGTTGTTGATTGGTTTTGAAATGTGTTTTAGGGCGCCGAAGCTGCTGAACATTGACGCCATGAAGTTCTCGCGGCAGTCGTGTCAAGCGTGGGGGTTCTACATCCTGCTGGACATCTACGCCAACACGCTCCGGTACAGTTGGCAGCAATGAGCTTGAATGGTGGATAGGTATTGACGTGGAGTGTGTATTTTTGTGTGAATGCCATAGCATTCGAGCGCTGACTGCAAAGGAGAAGCAGATTAAGGAGCAAGAGGACCTCTCGGATGTAGAGCGTGCGGCGCAACTGGCTGGCATCCAGGCTCGGTATGGCGATAGCTGCGTTGTGTTGCTGTGTGGTCGTTGCAAGGTCGAGTGCTACAGCTAACGGCTGGGGTGTTGTGAATTTCAGGCGTCGTGAACTTTACTACGTGCAGCTACGAAACTTCTTCTACTTCGGGCCGTGCGTCCACTGGTCTCGTGAGGGTGGCTTTCTTCCAGAACCCCTCGTGAGCTTCTTTTGTGCCGCTGAAGCTGCCGTTGGTCTCTGGCGATCCTGGAAGAGTACGCAGTAAGTAGTCTTTCGATTCACACATCAATAACCATGCCCCCATTGCAGCAGAATCCAGCTCGACCACACGTCATGGAGCATATCTGTCAGCGTACACGTATCAAACTTGTTCATCTCTTGGAACATCATCCGCGAAGTCTTGGGTTTTCGCGCGAAATAACTTCTCAAGTTCCTTCAAGTGCCCTTCATCCGCCAATTTCGAAATGTGTGTTGCACTCTCGTCGTCTATAAGCATCTTGTACTCGGCCTCATATGATTTTTTCCTGCTCCAGCAACAGCTCGGTCACCACTGCGGAGACTATCTCAACTACGCTCTTCTGGGTTCCACTCTCAATTCTCGCACCACTGTCCATAGCATCGTCCTTGCACGCCGCAGCCTACAACAATACGTGAGCATGTAAAATGAGACGATAAACTTTATTTACCGGATAAAGTCATTACCGTTTGTAGTGTTTTCCCGGGCAGAAGCTCTCGCAACTTCTAAACTTGAAACACCAGCAATACGGGGGCCAACCCGCACGGAAGTAGCTAAGTGTATTTACCTCTGCACTAAACGGAGAAATGAAATGTGAGCTTCGTGGATCTGATGGTGACCAGTCCGAATGCTCAACGAGTGTACATCAATCTGGAGAAGGCGGAGAACAACCGACTCTCCATCCTGTTGTGGACATGCAAGATAACTAAAGGCAATATACACTTCGGCCTACAATTTCTCATATGCGCGAGTCGACAGCTCGTCGCCCTCGGCATGAATATTTGGACGATCTGTCGTCTACAACATCTGCTGTAGGACACAGATCGCCACGTGATCAACCATGTCGTCGTCCACACACTATAGGTGTGACCCAGCCGTCATGTCTGGATCATTCGTAGCCACGGAGTTCTCGCTGCTGTGATCCCAGCTTGTAATGCCTGAGATCCACTACACCGTTCTAACTCACACACTGGCCTCCATTTCATCGCACTTCACAAAATTTTGTGTCGTTCCTCTGAGGATTTTCCAAAGTATGAAATGAAGCTAGCTTTTTAAATGTTATGATCCAGTCGAAGTCGCGCTTTTGAAAGACTTGGATAGATGGAATGTTTTTGTAATAGTTGCGGCTTCCATTAGATGTCCACAACACAGACCAGCAACACGACCTGACAGCAGAAACCCCAGTATTGCGCTTGGCGGCTCCCGATGCATCTGCACGAAGTGGCTAAAGCCCATTTCCATCCTGTGATTTACACACCAAAAAAAGCTTCATTTGAGGCAGCTCGTATGTTGTCTTTTCTGTATTTTCTGTACTTTAAGCGAACCATTCTGAGTTTGGACGAAAAGTTTCCGCCGTTTATGATGCTCCCAAGAATGCTGTAAACAAAGTCGTATTACTTACGTGTCAATCGCTTCGCTTGTTAGTTTTTTCAACGAAGGGCTCTTGGAACTTAAATTAATCTTGCATTTCTTGGTAAACACGGCAAAGGGTTGTGGACCGTGCTCACATAAATCCATGGCCCAGTCTTGGGCCTCATCGCTGGGTCCTTTAGTTGGTCACACTTTGGTTCCTTGTGAAAACAATTGTGCTGCCTCATTTAATATTTCTACCCACGAAACTAAAGTTCCTCTAATGTGGCTATCGTCACCTTTTTTAAGTATCCGCGGCAACCCTATCAATAGAGGTATGAAACATAGAAGTCTGGAATAATGATGTTTCAAAAACCACCCAACAAAAGGCTGAGGGGTATGACGATGGAATGCCCGAGCACTGACCGATCCAGACACGACCGAGCTTGAGTCTATTTGTTTCCTTTGGTAAGACAGAGCTTCGTCGACATTGCATTGCATTGGTCACTCCTTAGCGTAAAAAAGATGAATCGTTAGCGGATTCACCCAAAATGGTAAGTATGACTCTAAAAGCGTGGACCCTCCGTGCAAGCTAGGCGAATAGAGAGCGAAAGCACTCTGCTTTCAACACACAAGTCGGGAGCAGTTGGCAGTTATGGCCGCTAACAACATGGTATCATTTTTTTAAGAAAAAAGTTTTCTTCGGAGTTTGTTTTGCCACCAGCGCAAAATCCAAGGACAAAACTCATCCTTACGAGACTCAATTAGGGCAGCACAGCCCCTGGTGGTCACAGAGTGTCGATGAGATCATGCAGTACTCTTGCGCAAGTAACCTGCCGAATGCTTTACTATAAAAACTCCACGACGACAGATACAGCTGAAACCCACCTATCCGTAACATCGCATTGTGCACGGGGAAAGCACAAACTTTGGCGTGATACCTCGGCCGAGTTTCGCTTTTTGCGTTCGATGAAAGTTACACTCTGTAATAATATAGTGGGTCATCATTGACGGAATAGTGCTGTTGACAAACTCAGGAATGGGATTGGGATCTGCGCCACCAATCCACGAGTGTGCTTGCCAATATTGGGGTGACGATTTTGGGTTGAATCTCATTGTCACTAAATATCGAGCTCTTGATCTTGTGTGTGCTTGCCAATATTGTCACTTTTACCATCACAGTGCTTAAACAGTTTCTGGTGTCTGCACGCAACCGCATTAAAAAGCCTACGTCTTGTAAAATTAGGTTAAAAGGGTTAAAGAGTTAACTGGCTAAGCCGTCTCTGCTAAGCCTCGCCTTGTCGAAGTCTCTTATGTAATCAGTCTTGCTCAACTTTAAGGAACTGCGCATCCTCGGCATCGTCTGAAACCGGGCGCAATCATCGCCCCACCGCTGGGGCTCGAAGTGGTTGTTTTAGCTTTCGTTTGAAATGTAGCGATGGAGCTATGGTACGTGTCGCTCGGAGGAGTGTAACGCGTGTTCCAGAGTTTTTCCCACGATCGGCCAAACCACGAGTGGTCGCTGCGCAGGTATTTCATGAGCATTGGCACGCGACGCATAGCGTATGTCGCGTACATGAGCACACAGAAGACGCAGGCTACTAGTGACAGCGCTTTAAAATGCATTGTGTACTGCAAAACAAATGCCAGCACTGCAATTCCCACACCGAGTATGGTGAGTTTGCACTGGAAGTTGAAGTATTTCGATAGCTCAACAACGACACTATCCGAGGATTTCAACTTAGAGCCTTTCTGAAATGCTGTGCTTGCCGTTGGTTCGACCAGGTTGCCGTTTACACGCCGCATCACATCATGGGCATAGTACAAGGACAGCAAGCTTGCGACCCCATCGACGACGAGGAATGTTGGGTAAAATATATGCTGGACGGCGGTACAGTATGGTTTTCCTTGTGGGCAACGTCGATTCCATGCCGTGATCCAACAGATTGGGAGGTAGCTGCTTCCGAGAACAATGAAGACCGCCACCACAGCGTTCTCGTTGCGCGACCGCTTCATTTTGTGCACTTTCCACGACGTGGAACTCGTGTAGACGAATCGAACGACGAACATCTGGAGAATCGTGTAGAGACTCGTGAGAAATTGGTAGATGGAGAGTAGAACTTCGGCACCCACCAGCCCCACACAGTTGGCACTCTCACCGGGGTCGTTTGCCTCACTCAAAACGTTGTCTGTGATTCCTAATGCAAAGCCAAACAACCAAAACCAGCACGAGATCATCTGTAGCGTCGATGCAACATAGGCCAGTCCCACGATGTCTTTGCCTTGCTTCAAAAAATCCTCGGTGCCCTCGTCCAGAACAAACGAAGTTCGAACAGCCATATGGCCACGAAGAGTGGCGTCGCGATGATCGCGGTGAGGTAATACATTTTTACCAGGAGTAACGTCAGGGAAGCAGGTCGTCTGCAGTATCTCGAAAATTTGCTTTTGTTCAATCAAGGTCATCGGGGCACTTACAAAAAAACTGAGAATTTGCTTTTTAAATAGATATTGCAGTGTTTCTTGGTAACTTTGGTGTCGCTAATCGTACTTAGAACGACATCAACTGTAAAATAAAACAGCCAAACGATTATCTAAAAGCGTTCCTGCAGTTTAGACCGGAGATAGTCCAAAAGAACAACGCTTGGAACACCTCCAAAATTATATATCCTCCCCAGCTCGGAAAGGTGATTTAAATGAGATCTATTTTTATGTCTTCAACAGACCCTTCCAGGAAAAATGGCGGGCTCCCGCAAGCGCGCGTGAAACACTTGGATGCCGCTGACGCAACAATCACAGATCATTGCGCTGCTGTACGTCTATCGCTACCATAGCTGGAATCATGAGCTTCAGCTCGCTTTGCGAGGCTCCAATTCGCATTTTTTGCTGGAACCTTTGGCGCGCGCGAACCTTCGGGCGTCAGCTCCAAAGCGATGTTCCAGATATGTAAGCTAGAAAATATGACTTTCGAGCAAAACTTTTGGAACGACTGGAGATATTCCAAACACCTTGTGTTAGCCCAGAATCTTAAACTCTCATACAGTTGCGTTTGCTCTAGGTGCGATTAGATAATCCACAATTGCCAAGACAGTCCAGAATCTAAACTTCTCGAGTCTGTCGATCACCAAGCAGGGAACCTTAGGTTCCCCAATATCGGTAAAACTGCAAAGCAGTTTCACATTAGACATCACATGACTGTGGAGGCCGTGGGCAAGTAACTAAGTCACCAGATACCTTAGTTACTGAATGTGTCAGCTTATTGCAGGCTTTAGTGGTGGCGAGGAGCACCGTCGTGACGACGGCGTCGTCCCATCCAGTACGGCTTGCATTCGTACTGCACCCATCGACGTCATGGCTGCCGCGATGCGATGGTTGACATTAATGTTGGTGGTACCAGCATACTCTCCGACTTCTTGGTAAAACAACCGAAGAACTGCCTCGATGACTGCTGCAGCCGTATCGCTGGACTGCTGCCTCGTTCTTCATAGTCAACATCGGTTCGGCCAGCTTCTTCTTGTATTTTTTCTGGAAGACCCTTTCTATCAATAGAGCATTGCTATCTCGGCCACGCTCTTGAGGACTCCACTCTCGCAGCGCGAACCCCTGCTTGGCGTCTTCCTTGCGGGCCGCAGCCTTCGACGGTACACAAATGATGTAAGATGAGATAGCAAAGGCTTTGCCCCGCACTATACGCTAACATGTTGGTTATTAGCTCTACGTGTGGATTACTGTTGGTGAGTGTAGAGTAACAATTACAAACATGACTTTTTCCGGTGACAGGAGGAAATATCATCATGGCCTTCGTCCATCCGACTGTCAAGGCCCATTTGACGACCTGGAATTTGGTACATGTTCGTTCAAGGGGTTCGTATAGATAAAAAAATCAAAACACTTGACTTTGTATGAACGTTGTTGTTCAACTGTTGTTCAACTGTTGGTTAGTGTGGAGTGAGAGCAAAATTGCCAACCCTGGGCAAAGCCTATGAGAAACATTGTTTTTAAGCGATGCACCGGAAGCATCACTCATCTCGACGTCCTGAATTTGTTCTTGCTGTTGCCATGCTCACTGCTCGGTTCTTGCTGCTTGTTGGGGTTTCCGCGGTGGGAGAGGAGGCAACTAACTGGCAGTCCAGTGATATTGAGACGGAGAAGTCAAGATTGCAACGTTTTGAAGCATCGCTGAGTATGACCCATCTCCGACATCTATCACAGCACGACACGACAAGCATTTTTGTATCGATGGCATCGTTTGAATACCTCACACCAACGCTGCGTGCTCATTGCTTCTTAAAATGCATCCTTTGCATGTCGAGGCTCAAGCTGCACGCACTATTCTGAACAATTGCATGGACAATCACGAGCCTTCAGCGAAGGCTACTGCTAGTTGCCAATGTTAAAACTGTTTGCTGCATCCCCACCGATCTCACTGCACCGCAGAAACGTGGTGGACCAGGCTGTACTTGAGAATGTTTGTGTGTCCAATCCTTACTTGACAAACTCCACTTATTGACCATCATCTTGGAGATGCACTGCAGCGCTTGCTTCTGCACTTCTGCACTCTCGTGCGTCATAAGCTTCATGGCCACCTTCTTGGCACCCAGTCTCTTCGCGATGTGCTTGCCGTTCGGGTAGAAGCGCACGAACTCACCCAGATCGAACAAAGCAACGGCAACGGTCTTTGGGTCGTCAGACTCCAGCAGGTCAATCAACAAACTAGGTACAACGCAACATAGCGTGAGTTGTCAGCAATACCCAATCACTGATTTTTCTATAACAACGATACATAGCTAACCGAATAAGCTCGAAATCCTTGTTCTCGAACGTCATGAAGTTGTCCTTCCAGAATTTGTCCGTGTGGAGCAAGCCCCAGTTTAGTGTACCCGTTCGCAACTCCTTTTCGTAGCGTTCCATCGTGCTTCGTACCGAAATCAACGTAGCTAGACGTTAATATGATCACTGTCATGTCAGCTCTAACAAATGGTATAGCCGCAAGCACGCACTTTAATTCCTTATACTCGCGAACGAGCACGTCACGAACAGCTTGGATGCCTTTCGCAATATCTTCATCGGCCCACTTCCGCTCGCGCATGTTGTTGAGTGTTTTTAAAAGTCCACTGTCGATCATGCGCTCATTGAAGAAGCCGCTGAGCTTGCCGATCAGATTCTGCAATATATTGTACACCATGCCTGATTAGCAACCACCTCAGTTTTCGCATATATCCTTGAACAAGTACTCACCTGCAGCGCTTCTAAGGCAACGCGCACGACCTTCTCACGCGGAGCAGCTGCCACTTGCAGCACGATTGCATCCAACGCCTTGGCCGCCACAAACTTTTCCATAGCTTCGTCGCAAAATGCCAAGGTCCACAAGATGAATGTAAGCTGCAAATCATCAGCAGGAGGCGCACAATAATGATCAGCACTGTAAAGGCACATCAGATAGACGCTCATCTCTCCAAGAATCTTTAAACGTACCTCATACGCAAGCTGGGCACGGTTCTGCGAGTTCTCCAGCAAGTCCACCACACTGGTTCATATCGTCAAAAGGTAAGTACAATATCGACACCAAAGAGGCAAAGCACTGTCACTCACGGCGCCACGCCGCCCAGCCTGACAAAAATCACGCGCGACTTCTCGTTGCGCAGCATCACCATCATCGACGAGACTGCAGCACGGGTTACATTAGCACGGACTGGGTCGTTCTGCGAGGTCGCTGAGGCTCCCATCTTCAAGGACTGGATCGCCCACTGGCTCAACGCCTCCACATCTTCTTGTCGCGGACGAACCCTACGTTCAGCGGGGCATATCAATAAAATAAGCACGACAACCAAGACCAGCAAAGCACACCAACTCCAGCACATACGTGAGAAAGATCGCAAGCACGTGGCTAGCGGCATATTGCATGTAGCCCGTGTCGTTGCGGATCATCCTCAGGAACGGCGCGGCGTCCACGAAGTCTCCTTCCGGCACAAAGTACGGCATGCGCTTCTGCAGACGAAGACCGTCTGCCATCAACAACAACAACATAAAATAATAAAACTTAGCATCACACCACCATAAAAAATAATAATTAAAAGCTGTTCTACCCTACCCGGCAGCAGTTCCTCCATGCGAGCCAGCGCGTACTTGAGCACCGTGGGCTCCGTCACGTTCTTCACCAGTTTAAGCAGCGCGCCGCCCACCAGATTGCCGGCGTCACTCAAAACTCGTCCACCGCCTTCACCTAATTCCAGCACAAGCCATTAGCTGCTTTTCCAGCAACCGGTTTCTGTCCAAGGGCCTTTGCCTGCTGCTCCTCGTCGGCGCCAGGCTTGATGACGCCCTCCAGGTCCTTCAGCGCCGTGATCTCCGTCTTCTCCATGGAGAACCCGCCCGCCCTATTGTCATTATACATAACCCAATCCGTAAATAAGATTTACTATTTCTTATTTAACTAATAATAAAAAATTGTTGGGGTTTAGTCTTGTACCGCGTGTAGGTGGCCCAGTTGATGTCTCGGAAGCGGTGCAGCGCCTCCTCCCGCGCCAGCGCCACGTCCAGCTGGCCGCTGCCCGACAAGTTGATGGCCACGTGGCTCTTGCTGTCCATGTCGCCCTCCTGAAGCTGCTTGGGATGAACTGAGCTCCTCCCTCTTGAAGATCCTTCCTCTGAATCAAAAAAGATCGACAGAAATACAGAACCGCGACGTTAACTGGTATTTGATTCGCCGAAATGGCTCTCCTCGAATGAAATGGCGTATAGCCATCTATTGTGAATATCGCTAATAGCGGAGCCCACGCACTGCAAATAAGCAAGATGATATTGAAGCCACTGGAACTAATGGAGGCGCAACCACGTATTATGTAAGAGAACATAGCGCCATGGAAACAGATTACGTGGTTTCTCAGTCGTTGCTAAGATGCCTACCTTCGTTCACCAAATAACTTCTCACACGCAGGCGCAAAAATGTTTGGATTTCGAAGTTGACTGTAGTTCGCGTGCCATCTGCCACCATCATCTAGCTCGCTCATTCCCATCACTTATCAAAGTAAAGCGCAGTAGGCACCCGCGATGCAGCATCCATGAGGTCGTCGTCTCGCATCACTTGCCTCAGCCTTCTATAACACGTCGTGTCCCTCGCGCGCTCTTTCAAGTCATCCTCCATAAATTTCGCGTCGTGCCCCACAGATTCCATCATATTTTAAGTGAACGCGCCACATCTGCAGATATAAGTTGCTTCCCGTCGATAGGC
The DNA here is from genome assembly GCA_011947335.1 of Phytophthora constricta. Lineage (NCBI taxonomy): Eukaryota > Oomycota > Peronosporomycetes > Peronosporales > Peronosporaceae > Phytophthora > Phytophthora constricta. The sequence continues at coordinate 26,163 of JAAVTI010000164.1, forward strand.
TTCCATTGTGCCACTACCGAACGGATGCAGAGGGTAAACAAGTCGCTTTTAACATCGCTGCGACCAGTATCCTTGACTTCATCGATGTCGATGTTGTTTTTAACCTCGTTTGGCACAGCGGAGCATTCAGCACATTTATCCGCCGTTTCAAATTCACTCATTTTCATCGGCATCTTGAAGTCCAGTTTATTTTCAAGAACTTGTGAATCACGATTTTTCCTTGGAATAACCCGATTGGCATTTCTGTCTTTTTGTTCTGGTTTCGCGAGTCAGCCGCATAGGAAAGCACAAACCGGCATGGTTCAGTCTCCTGCATATGCTTTTGCATGCACATGTAGACTCGAATCATATCAGCTGGGTGTTTCTTGCTTAAATCGTTTTCATCCTCGAACACAATCTCGGGGTGCATTGTACGTGTTGCCAAATCGAGGGAGCCCACTTCTCCGCATTCATGATCGTTGGTTCGGACAAGGAGCAGCGATACATCCGATCCACAAAACATTGGTATCAGCAGATCCGATCCATTGTGGTTCCGCGGAAATACAGCCGCAGCTCGCCGAGCTAGCAGAAACCACAATGTCGCATCTGTCGGCTCCTTGTCTAACTCCACAAAGTAGTTAAAACCCAGTCTCCACTTATCCCAACGTGATTTCCATTTCGTAAAAGCTGTCTTCACAGTACCACGTGAGGCACGATTTTCGACTTCATAAGTTATGAATCATAACTGGAGAGTGTTTTCCAACCAGCGCGTTTAAAAATGTCTGAACACTCACATAGCGTATCATTAGATCATGCTTCACGTCTGTATCGGTATTTTGCTCAGCTTTCATCACCATGGCCGTGGCCATTACGAGAAGGAAAACGATGCGAGCGATTACTTCACCAACCCCACCTATATCAAGAACCTCATTCATCATCAGCCTTTTTAGCTGTGGCAAGATACACTTTGGTAGCAAATCAGGAAAAGTATACCACACACGTGCAGCGCCGAAGGCCAGCACTGGATCCGACGCGTAGCTACTCAGCAGACTTTCATTCGTGTGTGTCATATACGTGAGAATCTCCATGAAATCAGCGACGAACTGAGACGCTAATCTCGACGTGGAATACGGGCGAATTCCTAGCCGGCATAACATTGCAGCAACACCAAACATAGTCCCCTTATTGAAGCTCCGATAATTTAAAGGACTTTCGCCCAATAGCAACTTTTGTGCGGCAAGATCCAGCACTTCGTCAGTAGATTCACGTGCTCGAGGTTCCTGCTCGATCCTCTCACCAAGTGTGAGTGCTTTTACGTCAAATGTCTTGTCGATATTTTCGTCGCACTCTCCCATTAGTGCGCGATAGGTGCTCCCCACAGCGGACGGCCCATCGACATGATTGTTTTCCAAGCCTTATTTTCATCCTTCTCCAACACGACACGCTTGTATACAGATGCAGGTATATCTTCGCCTGCCTGCAAGTGACGACAATCATCGTCCTCCCTTTCAAATCAGCATGCCAATATATATCCATGGAGTGAGTGAGCACGAAGGGGGAATGAGCGACGTTCTCGATGGCGTGTTTTTCGAGATGACGGGTCGTATGACAGCGATGGCATTAAGTCCGACACCGTGGGGTTTGTGTTCACCACCACCGCAAAATTCCACCTGGATGCCCCAACTCCTTTTGATAAGCTTGTTTGCAGTAACAAGGGCCCTGCGCAAAAGGCGAAAGCAGCTGATCTTCTCTATCTCCACTGTCCGCTCCTGTTCCGATACCTTTTTTCAATGTGACTTCCTGGTTAAGCAGTTCCCTAGCTTCGTCCACTGCCAAAATTATAATCCGCGGACTGTCGGGAATGCTTTCCTGATTTTTTTTTTTTATCTGTAGTTTGCTCCATATTTTTCTGGACGCGCTCGTCAGCTTCAGCGTTTGTAAACACTTCAACCCACTCTTCACCGACATTCGCCCAATGCATCTGTGCGTACCGGAAAATAATCACCAATTTCCTGGCCAATTCGTATTCGTCCAACATCTGCTCTCTCCCAAGCAACCAAATTCGAAGCCTCACCGTCGCCTTTGGATATCCGTAGAGTTAACAGGCCGCAGACACGGGTAAAGAACTCTGAAGCCCGAAGTAGATGCCTTCGCTGATCTTTTCGCCAGCTCATACAGAAGACGACTTTTCCCAGAGCCCGAGCTCTGCACGATTGCTACGTACGGTGCTGTATAGTTTTTAGGTTGATTGTGGTACGCATTACAGCATCTCGTCACATATGCGGCGAATATAACGGCAGCGTCGCCACGATACTCGAGCTTCGTGAACGGGTCTTCAATTGAGGTTTTCAGCTCAAAACTGGCTTGTTTACGGGTGGCAGGCAGCTTTGTTCCTTGGTCCACACCCAGCGTGGCTCTAATTCGTTCTGCTGCTGTTGTCGCCACTGCCAATGTAATGGGATAGCTGACATCTGCGTGCGCGCCGTGGGCGTAGACATAGGCTTGAATTTCGCCGACAAGCAAGTTTCTTAGCGTACCTTGGGTTTTCAGATCTGTCCATTCGGCGATTTTAGCTGATACCTGGTCATTTATAGTCAGCTTCGCCAGTATATCCTTGGTATCTTGTGAGAGACCTTCGTGTTGCTGTATTGCCGTCACCACCACTTCACAGACTATCTTACTCGTGTTCGTCTTGGCCCCACTATCGCTCACCTTGCTGCGCATATCGAAGAGTGACTTGGATTGCTTCTCTTGAGTTAAATATTTTTTGTTGTTGGGTTTCCAGATGCCAGCGTTTCCGATATATTCATCTATTCCTGCGACCAACAATTGAAATGAGGCCCACCGAAAGTGGATATAATACCGGTCCAATACTTTAATCGAGGGAAGCGCTTTCTAATTTCATCTCGTTTGGCAGTGAGGTATTGTGACTTTCCCCGTTTTGGTACCAGCCGATTTACAGATCAACTTCAACTGAATGAATAGGCATTGATTTAACCCTTTCGTTCTCAAAACCATACAAAACGTACGTTTTTACAAAACTCGGTTGATTTGAAGATTCGCGTCATTAACATCTTATTAAAAGTGAGATAAACCGATCATTGCACCGTCTTTTGAAAAGTCATGTTTAGTGCCGCTGAGGGTCGAGAATTTCATTTCTACCTATCAGGTGCGTATGCTATTGTCAACTTCTATAGCCATATGTCCTGCCTTATTATTGTGTCTGATCCTGTACCGAGCTTGGAAGAACAGTCACTCAGCATAACGGAGCTCGTGATCACGGACAGGCTACAGTAGTGCTCCAGTCTTCATTGCCGCCGCCCCCAACATGCACAGGGCCCAGGAGTTGCTGTGGTGATGACCATCAACACCTCTAAGGTGCAGAAAGTGGTGTAGTGCCGCCACCAATGCGTGAAGGGTGTAAGAGGTGCTGTGTTATGCGCTGCCGCCGCCATCAACACGTGCAAGGTACAGGAAGTGCTGTGGTGTGGCACATCACGTGCAGGGTGTAGGAGGGGATGTGCGTTGCCGCCGCCTTCAAGACACGCAGGGATTAGGAGGGGCTGTGGTTTTGCGTAGCCGCCGCCTTCAAGACGTGCAGAGATTAGGAGGTGCTATGATGTGCGCTGACGCTGTAGCGGGGCTACACAGGATAGTGTACCCGGGGTACACTAATACACGCAAACCCACTAGCGACCAACATTACGAGCCGTCAATGTAACTATCATTGACAGGCGCTCAGGCGCACAGCTATTGGTTGAAATGGCCACATTTCAACCAATCATGTGCATGCATTTCATGCATGTGTGAGAGCCAACCATGCTCTCACCCTTGCAATTAGATATCGTCTTAAAGGGGTTTAGCGTAAAGATAAGGCCAGCCCGCCACGCGGCGGGCTGCCATTCAATTCAGTTTTCTATTTTGATCTAAAGTGTTAAGTATTTGCTTTAGAAATACGCGAGCCCGCGTATTTCTATCTTATTTATATTTCTATCTTACATACAAACTTCGCTTCCTCAATACGCGCATACTGTGTATGCTAAGAAACAGAGCGTAGCTCTCGCCCTGTTTCACCTGGTAGCACTTGTAGTCCGTTCAACGCCTACAGAGAATAGCAAAACGGAATTTGGCTATGGAGACGAAAACTCTTCGTCAGGCGGTGCTCCGTCTGACGGAGCTCCGAACATCAACTCTCGCATTACGAGAGAGGATTGCCCCTACCTGAGTGATCAGCAGTGGGAGGCGTTGCTACGACTCTCGCGAGTCGTAGGCGAGTCCACTGTGGCAGCAATGCTTCGCTCATTGCCGCCAAGTGAACACCATGTAGTCGTGGTCGACTACATGGAGAAGGAGCAACAGCAGAAAGAGACTTCTGCTGTTCCACGTTTTGAGTCACTGAAGGTGTCAGTGACTCCGTTCTCCGGTGGCTCGAACGAGCCACTGTTGCGCTGGCTCGTAGAGCTCGAGACAGCGATCGCTGCCCGACGGATCCGGGATCCGTCGCTACAAGTCGCTTACGCGATGTCGTGTCTAGCAGGACGTGCTAGACACTGGGCGTATGGTAGACGCTTTACGAACGGTACGTGCTGGAGCACGTACGAAGAGTTCAAGGAAGAGCTCAAACTCGCGTTTGAGCCTCCCGAGTCGGAGTTCAGGTCGAGGGCGGAGTTCCTCGACCTGAAGCAAGGCAAGCGCGACGTACTTGCGTACGCGCAGCAGGCTCGATACTTGGTGTCAAGTATCGTGAACCACCCCATTGATGAGGCGACACAAGTTGTCACCTTCATGAAGGGACTTAGAGATGGGCCTGTGAAGACCTATCTCTTCCGAGAGTACCCGAGTACTCTCGAGCAAGCCATCCGACTTGCATCGCAGGAAGAGTTTAGCTTGAATCAAGCTAAACTTCACGCGGACACGCCAGGGGCGCCGCGTCCGCGACCGAGGCCCATGGGCGGTCCAGAACCCATGGACCTATCAAGTGCGTCTGCTGGCAGGCAGCAGACGGATCCGCGTAGAAGAACGCAGCGGTGTTTCCAGTGTGGAAATACCGGCCACTGCGCACGCGAGTGTGTAGCAGGCCCAAGGCCTGCTACTCGCGGTACGTCGTATCGTGCCAACGGTGATCGTTGGTGCGGGCGACCAAAAACGGCGGGAGCCAGTAGGGGCGGGGCGCCCTACTGGTGTAGTCACACATGCCGATGTCGGACATGTGATGACTACAGCCCCTGCGGTGGCAAGCACCGCAGTGAAAGGAAGGATGGTCGAGCTGGGCTGATCATCATGGAGGTTGCGGTGCATGGGAGATCCATGCACGCGCTGGTCGATTCAGGTGCGTCGAACAACTTTGTTCGACTGCAGAGTCTGAATGCGATGTGCCCCGAGGAGAAAGAGACTCCTCGGAGCGAGTTGGTGGTGCGCCTGGCGACAGGCGCAACCGTGAAGACACGAAAGCGAACTGTGTCTGTTCGCTTTGACTGTGAAAGTTGGACCTTCACCGAAGACCTTATCGTCTTAGACCTAGACGATAAGTTCGACATGATATTGGGCATGCCGTGGCTAAAACGCCGTGCCCCAGTGATAGACTGGAAGACCCAGTCTATAATCTCATTCGGCGCCGAGGACGTTAACGTCCTCGGATCAGCGGACAACGTGACAGTAAGCGATGGCCTGTCAACGTTGCGCGCACACCTCGCGGTGCGTGCGTTGGGAGCGAGGGCAACCTCGCTCATCCCAGCCAAGAGAACGTGGCGACCGCTAAGGCCGCCGCGTACCAGAAGATGGAAGACCTCCGGGAGGCTTCCTCGTCCGTGCCCGGGCACGGGCGAAATCACAACTGAAGGGTGCACTCCGGGAGCGCACCCACGTCCAAACCGGGTTTGGACCGAACCCTTCGCAGGCCGGGTCTGCGAAGGCAAGAACCAAGAAACCGTCGCGGGCCGGGCCCGAGGCGACTGTTCAAGAAAGATCTCTCCTCAAGCCGGGCTTGAGGAGCCAAGATTCAAGGAGACCCCTCGACGGGCCGGGATCGTCGAGTCACAAGATATGGGTCGTTGTCAGCCGGGTCTGACAAGGGTCGCGGTATGAGAAGCCCGAAGAGCTCCTCACAACTGAAAGGAACCGAGACCGGACAGGGGGTCGCTCCTCCCTGTCCCAAGAACGCCCTGCACCGAAGCGTGCAGGTGACGAGCCTCCATCGCCTGTGACGGGTGACGTCGAGTACGAGAGAGTGAAAGCGCTGACGCAAACACTCTCTGGGGTCCAATGTCACGAGCTGACATTGGGTGTCCCTCCGAGCACTGCCTCGGAGTTGACAGCGCTGGAAGTGCAGAGCTGGAAAGGCTTTGCACGGGACCTACGCGCCGGGCGCGTAGAACAAGTATGCATCCTCACCGCCCGTGAGGATGTCGTGATCACAGAGGATCTCGAGGACCTGCGGCAGGTTCTCGTGCGGCACCCTGATGGCGACACGAGCCTCAGTGCCAGATCGAAAAATGATCGATTTGCAGAGCAGAGCTGGGACTCGCTCAAGTCGAGTCCCTATTACGACGTTCTTCGGGAATACGCCGACGTATTCCCGGACGAAGTTCCTGCGGAGCTTCCGCAGGATAAAGGAATTCAGCACGAGATTGATCTCGTGCCAGGCACGAAGTACTGTGTCACGCGACAGTGGCCACTGCCGCGTGAACAAGTAACGGCCATCGACGAGTTCTTCGAAGCTCGTCGTCAGTGCGGGCCAAGTGCGGGAATCCAAATCCCCGCACAGTGCCCCCACGTTCTGTGTCAAGAAGGCACAGGGCGGATGGCGCATCGTTCATGCGTTTAACAAGATGAACGATGCGACGATACCGGCGCAGACGCCGATACCGAGGACGAACGTCATCATCGATTCGATGAGCAAGAGCACCGTGTTCAGTGCTCTTGACCTAAGAGATGGTTTCTACCAAATCTTAATGCGTGAGAGTGATATCCCTCTCACGGCGGTAAGCACCCCAAGCGGCATGCTTTGGGAGTGGCTAGTGATGCCACAGGGGCTTAAGAATGCCCTGCGACGTTTAATAGATGCGTAACGCATCTATTACGGTCGGTGCGGGACTTCGCACCGACGTACTTCGACGACGTGTTCGTCCACAGCCGGGCTGTGGGCGAGAAGACAGACACCGAGATGCACAGGAGCATCTCCGACAACTGC